>JAVQJD010068286.1:0-41676 GCA_036023655.1 Nannoperca australis
TAAAGGAAATTGTATTATTAGAACAGGTAAGTCACAAATCTAAAAAAATACAATAAAATCCATGAATAATAGAAATAAATAAACAATAACTGAAATAAAATAAAAACTGAGAATACCATACTCTCTAATAACCAAGTGCGCCGCAAGTACAGTGCAACAAAAGCCTCGTAGCTGAATTCCCCTGCTTTGTTTCTACTTCACATCGACAAAATAAAAAAGAAAGTGCATTCATACAATATGCTGTAAGCGTTGAAGTTAAGATGACAGCAGCACATCCTTTTTTCCCTGGTCCTTCTGTTGTGACCTCATATCCAGAAAGGATGGGCAGGGCTGGCAACAAGGAAAAGGGTTTTGCAATTGCACCGAGAACAACTGAGTTATGAGCATCGTGCAGGATTTGTACACTTTGTGAATATGACTCAAACGTCAAGAATCTCGTTGCTTTACTTTATGCGGTGCGATTTAGCCGCTTGCAATTTTCCCCAAACGAGGCACATACTGTGCCGTGTCACAGACCAAATCAATAAATATCTGTGTCTGTGGTTATTAACCCAGGGGAATGTTCTGTGTGGTTGAATAAACAGATGTGGTCTGGCTTTGGTCCACAAGCATTGTTACAGTCACAATTCTCAGTCACTTCCTGCAGGTCGTACTGTGCCAGCAGCAATGGGAAAGTCTCAGGGACAAAGCCAAATAGTTGCTCTGAAGCCGCAACAAATCTGGGACCAATCACAGAGTGGGGCTACGTAAAGGCAGCTGGATTAACAGACCGGGAACATGGTCGGAAAAACCTTGGGTTTTTCAGCAAACTGCAGTGATGTTGGGCTCACATCTGCATTTACATAAACTTTGAGCCAAATATGAAACCATCCGCAAGAACAAACCCAGGATATGTGGCGAGAGTGAGTCCATGTCTATGTGTATTCATAGACTACTGAAGAGGAGCATGGGTGGAGGGTTTTCACTTCTGCAGGACCACCCTCATTAAAATGTTACTTTGCAGATAACCACCCTTTTGGTTTAAGCGAGGCAGACGTTTCCTGTCATCTTTGTCAGCAGGACAGTAATTAAAGTTCTCAATTGCTGCCATTTTCCAGCAGCAGGGGCTGTACGTCTCCCCTAAACCATCTATACACCATGTGGGTGATTTCCTGCTATTATAATGCTATATTATTTGAGTGTAAACCTACAAGCTGCAACCCCCTTATTTGAAAAGTAATGTACACAATATAACCTTCCTTCCCTCAGTGTAGCTGGCCTCACAGCTGGTAAAACCATTCCTTGGGGAAAGTTTCCACTGCTCAACTACAGCCTGCCCCAGACCTTATACAGTTTCTGTGTGACATTGTCAGTGGTTGGAAGACTTATTCACACCCTTTATTTAAAGTGAAAGCCGTAATACCACACTGTAGAAATACTACATTTAAAAGGCATGCATTAGAAATGCAGCATTATCAGCAAATTGTACTAAAAGATCAAAACTAAAAGTACTAATTATGCCGCACAATGTCCGTGGTATGTTAAAATATATTAGATTATTGCAACTGGTCAAGGTGGATCTGTAACTAGTACTACTTTATAATTGAAATCCATAACAGCGCATCATATTTTATAGCACAATCATATGTTTTGAATGTAAATCTCAGTCCAAAGTTAATATTTACAGCTGTCAAGTGAATGTAATGGAGTAAAAAGTATAATATTTGCCTCTGCCTTTGTAATGTATTGAGTAGAAGCATGATGAAGCAGAAAAATGGAAATACAAAAAAAACTCCTCATGTACTCATGTACAGCGCTTGATAAAAATGAAAACATAGATTGAAGATATTTGACATAGAAATATATCAAATTTTTTTATTTAAAGAGCTTTGTACAGGATTTGCCTGTAGATATAAAGTATTTAACTAACTTGACTTAGGGCATAAACATATCAGGGTATTCATTATTAATCATAATGCGATATAAAAGCAGTGCGCACTCACAAATGCCTACACGTATAGGGCATTCATTATTGATTCTAATGTAATGTAACATAGCCTCTCATTCAAAGCAGGGAACTAATGGTTAAATGAGAATGGCCGGATAGAATAAAGATAACGGGCCTGCGCTTTAGTACCATAAGCACATTACAGAATCCCTGTAGCCACCACTTTGCCGGGGCTTGCCCTCTTCAAGCTCTAAACCCCTCATTAGAGTGCAAGCGCTGGGGTCAGAGCCGTGGGCAGTGGGCACATCCATGTGCAATTACATGACAACCCTGTCTTTAATTTCACCCTCGTCATTTTGAGGCAAAAAAAAAGAAGAAAAACACACACCCCGTGAGTCCGGGCTGCAAATGTGAGGCGGACAGTCCCCTCCTGCCCTGTGGCTTTGTGGCAGCGGTATTTCTAGGCACGGCGGTCTCTTGCATGCAACTTAACAGAACAAGGCCTCTGAGACGTTTCTGAGGCGTAATTTGAGCTGTGGCACAGTTTAGTCTAGGATCTGCCAACTTCAGAAGGCCACACAAACAGAAATAGATCTTTTCAGGTCCGTCACTTTTGCTGCGGGGATATTTAGTGCTCTTACCTTTTAGCTCTCTCACCATTAAAGTGCAGCACTTTAAATTTTCCATTTCATTTTTCAGTTTCCCGCTGAGAGATTAATCGGATTGGTTTTATTCAAATTCTCTCCAACGGGTCTGACTTCAATTATACTACAGTGGCTGCTCAACAGACTAGCCAGTGTCAAACTGCCTGGCATTACCATACAAGCTTAAATTTAATGGGCTGAAATCACTTAACACCGAACATGGAAAAAACCCAGAAGCCACAGTTTTTCTGTAGTGGACTCATTTTGAGGGCTTCCGTGATAATTGCACAGTTCCCAGCCAAGGTTACCGCCTGCTCTGCTTGCATGTGAGCGCACACACTTTCCTCACCTCCACACATCCATTTCTGATGGATATGTGTGTACCATCCAAACCGACACCAACCAAAAATTGAACATTTAAGCATCCCATATGTGGAATTTTACTGTGAAAGCATCTTGAAATTGTTCTGATAATCTATAAAGGGTTAGTACATTGGAACTAATGATGTTATAAATGCCTAATAAATTGATCTTGGCCCATATAAGCAAAAAAAAAGAGAATGAAAGCGGCACACTAATTGATCGAATGCAGTTATTTTAACTTAGAAAAGATCAACCTTTTAGCAAACAGCCTTCATCAGGATAAGAGCAACAATCACCTGAGTGGTATTTATAAAAAGGTGTTAAATATCAATGCAATCAACTTGCAACTAGTCAAAGGCCTAACTTGTCCTCAATAACAGGACAATAAGCGCAAAAAAGAGAAACAGAACAAAAGCTCTAAAGAAAAACACATTTCATATTCAAATTTGGGAAATTCACGAATGCACATTATCTATTCAAATAAAGCCTAAATAAAATACGTGTCAAATGAAGAACGCATAATTAACACTATATCTTACAAGTGTACAATATCAAAACAGGTCTAACCAACCAGAGAGCTTTTTCATAATCTGGCAACCCAAAAGTTATTCTTATTCATGGTAGAAGGGTATACATTAGTAGATAACTTGCGTCTTGACTGCATTTAGCTTTTATACTTTCTTGAGTTCATAGAAGAGTTCATAGAACCTATAGGGAAGTGTTAATAAAGACGTGCTGCCATGCAACAGGTGGAAGCTTTCTGTGCTTTTTGGACTACTCTCATCTTGAGTTCATAGAACCTATAGGGAAGTGGTAAATCTAAATGTCATGCAACACGTTGAAGCTTTCTATTCATGTTGATCTACTACTAGCTTTCTGAGAAAGCTGGGGCTTAAAGTTAAACTCCAAAAGTTTGATTCAGGGCTACTTTTAGCAGCAGTGCGTCATAAGATTCAGCGCCTTGTATTTGAACACCATCCTGACCTCATGTTGAGACTTTATTTTATTTTATAAGCCCCCAGTCTACTCGGCTACTACTGTCTGCTACCACGCCGCAACTGCATTAGGCAGCGAGCCGCTTCCTTCCCTTTTTGTTGAGTTAAATTGCATTGGCCTTCCAGACTGCTAATGCGAGTCTACAGCAATAGCCCGTTTATCATGAGGTCGGGCGATGCTTTTCTCCCTCTCTCTCTCAGGCCCACAGGTTTCACAGTACTCAGAGCTTGTTGTATTGATGTCCAGCAGTCATTTGTCATTGCCTGACTTACTGCTGAATGGATATCGTTAACCAGAGAGGAGCCTGGAGTCTGTTGGGCAAAGTTATTATAATATCTGTAATACTATCAGTTGCTTTTCCTTTTCCAGATGTATAATACATATGTCAATTAATGAGAATAATTACTTTTTAAACTGTAAAGATAAAAGGGATTTTCTTTTTAAAGCTGGGTTCTGTTTTCATAGTTTTTGGTGACTGACGCAGCTCCACTTTAACCTAATCATCTAAACAGGTGGCAGTGGATGACAAACCTGCTCTTTCACTTTAATTCCTCTACATTTTTACTTTAACCTACTAAAAAGCTGTAGGTGTCATCGCCACCGGGTAACCACAGAAGAAACAGCGTGTTCAAAATAAAACTAGACTCAATGTCAGTCAACATGCACGTATACTGAAACTACAACTAAAATTAAAAAAGGTGGAAAACTATTTACTACTTATGGGGCCAAACAAAACCAATATTTCAGGAGCTCAGCCCTCACACTGTAGGTAAGTAAATACTGGGCATACACATACAATTGTTTATTTAGCCTAAAATGCACCACAGATCAATGTTTGTCATCACTGCTGTTCATTTTTCATCCGTGCCTTAGTGCTATAAACATAAAAGCATTTTTAAAACCAGTAATGTCTAAAATGTTCAAATCGCTTATGTTTGCAAGTCAGACATCATTAGCTTTATATAATAAGATTATCTAAAGTAGATGTTCTGCTGGATCAATGAATTGCATCACCATTTGCATCCACTTGACACAGAGGTGTTGTAACAGCATGGTAAGTGTTGCTGTACAATATTATGCTTTTTTCTATGTTTTTCTTGACAGCAACACAGTTAAACATAATAAAATATATATTTGAGATCAAAGGCTAACTCTTCGAGAGATGAATGTTTATCGGTTTGCTTCCTGTTGGCAGAATCAATAAAACTGCTCTTTAGCTACCAAGGAAATTACTAAGATGCATAGTAAGTGAACAGGAAACCATTATAGCTTGCCTGATTAAATGTGGGTGTACATTAGGCTATATTACAGGTGATGGGTGCGCAGCAGGTGATTGATGCACAGCATGCATGCCAGTATATGTACATCACATGTCCACAGATTATAAAGCAGTGGAGTTAAGCATTGAGTTGGCACCACAGTTGCTCCTGAAATAAAAAGAATATTTAAATATATATAAATATATATTAAATATATTTGAAAAAAAAACCCACACAATGGAGAAAGTGCTACTTGGATGTAGCAGCAATGTAACACAAAAGGTGCTCCTGATGCACAGGTTGGCGCACAATTATATTACATAATAAAGGCTTTAACTTTAATATTTCAGCAGAACAGGGGTTGGGGTTTTTTGGGGGGTAATTGGGGGATAGTCCACCAGACAGAATAAGGCTATACACTGCATAAGAATACATCTAAGCAACATTTAATTTAATTAAATACACACACGTGAGTAGGGTAGTCAGATCTGCTCCTGTCCTAATGATGAGGCATGATTTTTGGCCAGTTGTCTTTCCTCCATTCTGGCAGCTTTGGCACTTCTTCGTATTTTTCTAACATTATAGTTTTCTCTTTGTTGGTAAAGTATGCCGCTCTGCTGCTAGTACGATTGGTCATATTCTGCTAACACTGACCCTTTTATGGGAAACGCATCCATTGCTAGATTGGGAAATCCTGCCTCTATTTAGCGAAATGAAGAGAACAAAACCTCAGGCAGCATCGTCAGCTATGGCTGCATGGCTCCATGACGTCATTAAAAAAAAAAAAATGATATTAATAGATATGAATGAACTACAAAAGCAGAGTCAGCCCTCATTGATACATTCGCAATATTGTGATATTTTTATGTAGAGGCCTAGGTATTGTATCTTACTTCCTGAGAGCTTTGTCATGATTTTAATGTCGTTTCAAAAGGTTTAATAGGGACTTAACCTGACAGGTGAAATTTGCTTTGTATAGTAAAACCTTCCAGCTGCGCATCCCTTTACCAAACTGTATGCATATTTCATTAGAGGCTAAATTACTGGTGCCTTTCTGACCTCAGCCCTCTCAAAGGACGCACACACACACACAAGTTCAGTCTGCCATTGACGCCTGTAGAAGGATCGTCTCGGAGTCTGGTGCCGATGAACCAAAGACTTAGAGGGCGGCTGCCAAACTGTCTACAGCTGAGAAGGATGCAGCAAGCTTCTCATAATGTGAGAAACGTGTTATCGGAGCATCTGAAAAGTGTAATTTGTCATATCTATTTGGGTCTTGTAAAGTCAAAAAGCTACAAGAGACGGGAAGTACTTAATAATAACATGACCCGTTACTGCAAGACCTTATTTCATATACACTTGCACTTTCCAATGTGGTCAATCACAGCAATGATATAAATTGTAAATGTGAAAACGTACGGCTTGTTTTAAATTACGGTACGTCTCACGGAAGAGTTGCAGGGAAGTTGCTGTGGTTAAAGGACGTCTCGGCTGCCGGGCTCACGTTTCTGTAAACGTTAGTGGTCAGCGTCAAAGTGCTTCAAGACATCCACAATATGAAACAATGATCAGCGTGTGCAAAATGAGAACAAAGATCCACGTAATGATTTTTAAATCCTCACAAACTGCATCTCTAATCAAAAGGGAAACAATGATCAAGGGGTGTTGGAAGTCCAAAACAGATACTACGGATGACTAGAGAACAAGACATGTAGCACACTTAACTGAAAGATCTGACCGGGAACAAAGGAAGTGAACTGGTGAAGGCTGATTAGGGAATGGGGTGAAGCTGTGGAAGGTCATGTGACAGCAGGGCTGATGAGAAGCGGGAACAGGTGTGTGGATGGGTGGGGCTGTGTCCGAGGACATCTGGTGGACAGCTGGGGGATGGCAGGTCCGGTGAGCTGAAAGAAAGGACACGACCTGGGAGAAGGGAGCAGGGCCCGGAGACACGGAGCGAGAGCAACGTGGACGGCCGGGATGAAAGAGAGCGAATATTGCACTTACATTCGTCAGGTGGCCGGAAACACAACTCCGAAAGAGGTTTGTGTCTGGATGTGTAAATATGTAACTGTTTGGAAACACTGGTAACAACCTTTTAAGGTGATAATAATATCTCAGCTTGTTTCTGCTGCCCTAAACTCTCCATAAATAGACACTTTCTCAAATTTGACACCTGTCATCAGTTTTTATAATACTGATGTCAGGTTTGTTAAGTGCAAACTGCTTCATGTGGTTATTTATTTATTTGCAAGGTTTGCCTCTTTTGAGGTGCATTTATGTCATTATTTACCAGTTTCCAAAAATAAGCGCACTCTTCTCTGTGCTGTAAAGGACATTTGAGACCACCTTTGATAGGACCACCATATAATTCAATAGAAATAAATACCCCCCAAAATTATCCTGTGATAAAGTCTTCTATCGGTACTGAAAAATTTGGAGCACTTTAACTTTGGAGCCGTTGATGTGAGCAACTCTTCAATTATGTCATACACATTGTTCCTTGTATGTCAGATCTAGTCACAGAATAACTTGTTTTTTCAAGGCCCTTTGTTTTGAAGGTGTTTCCTCATTGGCCCCTCAGAAACCCCACAGAGAACATCAAGCCGCGTTACCTTCAATAGCCTCTGTGGTCTAACTTGTAGCTGCATTGTGTAGCTGTATTGTCACAGCTTCCTCAGAGGATGTGCCATTAGAAAGGCTTTGTGTGCGCAAGACCAGCGCACGCGCAACCAGACACAGCAAGGACTGCTGTGGGCTGTGGATCCTAGGATCATCAGGGTGGTTACTAAATAATAACAGAGAGAGGAACCAAGAAAGGACTGCAGGTTAATAGGTAAGGAAGTCACACCTCAGGAGGGTTAGGGTTCAGGAAGTCATGTACACAAGACATTTTACATTTTTTCTTGTGGGTGTACTTGTTCCATCGCTAAATGTCTGTCCTTGACTCACACTCCAGTTATAACACGCACTAATCGAGAGACACATTTCACAGAAAGGCTTTGATTTCCTGCAAAAGTGTGCAACAGTTTAGCTCGTTGCTGGTTTACAGCAAGGTCAAGTGGCTCAGTTCACAAATTGTGGCACCAGGTCTAAGTGAGAGCTGACTTTTCTCCAGTTGTCATCTAAATACATCTGTAGTAAAATATTAATTTTGAACATCTTTGTCAAACACAGTGGAAATGAGATACAAATATTAAAAATATTTTGTTGAAACGTGACGCATCATGGATACACGTTGAGTGGAAATTTTGACTATAGAAAATATTATTTCACACGTACACATCCACACTTAAATGAGTCTCTGTGTACATGGAGTAGTTACAGTAATATGAGAGTCAGCCTTTCCTAAAATATCTTTTGCACACATCAACCACAAATCAGGGAGTTTCAATTTATTAAGACATTTTCCCGTCAGTAGTTTATTGAAGCATTGGCAATAGCAGTCTTGTGTCAGTAAGTCTAAATGAAAGGGCACTGGCTACATGAGATCAAGCTGCATCAGATCACATGGCTTCAGAACCCTTTTCAAATAACGCTTTGCAAACTTAAAACCAAACAGTGGCTCACAGAAAGAAATGATGCTGTGACATGTCATGAAACTGCTCACTCCATCACACAGTTTATCACAACAGCCAGTCAGCACATCAATAAACCCTGTGCAAAGTCAAGCCATTAGGAAGCAGCTGCTGCAGACCATCTCTGCCCCACATGAAAGGATGTGGTTTGTGCTGTGTGCTCCCTATAAAAAGATTCTACCACAGTCTCTTTATTTTATGCCTTCTCCTTGATTTTTTACAAGAAGTTTAAAATAAAAAAAGGAAGAAGTTTTGAAGCGTAGTAATTATTAATTACCTTTATTAAATACAGCTGGCTTAGCTGTATTTCACAGTAAGGGTCTGAAGTCAAATTCATCATTCACGTTCTGTAGGAGTCAAACTTAAATCCTTAGCGCCCTCCAGAGGGATAACGACATATCATGATGGAATGGGTCGTTCAAAAACCCAAGTAAGATTTTACAGTATCGCTTTAAGAAGCCACTGGGTGGAAAAATATATAAAATGGTGAAAAAGTCTGTTTTTCATGTGCTGCGCTTATATTCAGACATTCACTCTATTTATTAAATGTCACAGTATATTAATTATATTATTAACAAATCATTCTGGATATTTCTTTAACATGAGGAAATATAAACAGGTTCAGTTACAGTAGCACTTATTTTCCACTAGAGGTCAGGGCAAAGAAGCAGACGAGCACTGCACTGCATGAAGCACGGGAAATGAAATTAGCACTTGATGTCATGAAAAGGCTTTTGTGAGTAAACAAGTCCAGTGTTGAAACCAAATGCTGGGGGGAAAAAATCTCTTCAACTCTAATCACTTAGAAGACAAATACACTCTCAGTCAATAACAAAGGTGCTCCACTGGGAATGATCTGAATAAACTGATAAAATAACAAAGCAGCAGAATCAATATGATCAGACAGGATGATCGTCAGTGTTGTTTCATTATGTATTGATCCATTACTCTATGTATGTGATGCACTGTTTAGTGAGCACCTTGTGAGTCATCACAACTCCTCACATTTGACTTGCGCTCTCCGTGTGCTGTCATTAATTATTAATGACAAATATGTGTTTCATACATGTTCTTGGTGACACGAGCGCACTTGACCTGCTGTTGTGCGACCTAACATCACAGTAAATGCTACTTACCTATTAGCATCCAGCTGAGGAGCTGGCTCCTTCTGTGGCCTTATTTGTGTGTGTGTGTGTGTGTGTGTGTGAACAATATACTGGAAAGTGGCAGGTAGTGTAGAGTACCCACTTTAATAAAACGTATGCACTTTATTTATTTACTGTATTAAGCCAGTTTTACTCTCCTTCTTGTGGTAACATGTACATTAAAGCCTCTTAAGATGATATCTAATCATGCAATTAAAACTCAGGATAGAAAGCCAGTAAGATCCCACCACTTCTATGTTCTTAAGGAACTAAATATGCTAATTTAATTACATTTGCTAATATTAAACTCATTCATATTTACCTAAATAACTGGGCTCCTAAGGTGCTCAGTGACTTTGTGGCACCTCTCGGGGTTTCGGCCGTCTATGGGAAACAGTATGGTTCTCCTCACCCACAGATCAAAATGGATCATGACTGGGATCGTTTTTAAACTCACTTTGAAACAGGGATCAGTCATGTAGTCGTGAATGAATCTGGTGCTTGTTAAAGAAGCCAGAGCATCCTTCTTCTCTAATATAATTTTATTATTATAATAAATTGGTTCAAGGTGTCTCTGTGATGCTCAGAGATACAGATGCTTCACACGAGTTGTGTGAGAAGATTTTAATGAAAACATAAAGTAAAGGAGATTAGGCAACAAATTAGCGCCCCCAGACTGCATTTTAAAAGTCCAGTACGACTTATTTTAGCAGTCCTTTTTATCTGACATTATATCTCACATGAATTCAACCATGTGCAGCCTTGTTATTATTCAGACTTATTGACACAGTTGGGCCCAGCATTTTATTCATTATTAATAGCTCATTAGCAAAAGGCATCTTTCCATAATTTTTTTTAACAGGCTGTGGTCCAACCTCTTTTAAAGAAACTTAACCTTAATCCCTTTGTTCTTAATCATTTTAGGCCAATTTCTAAACTTCCATTTTTATCAAAAGTTTCAGTTTCTACCCAACTTTTAACTATTATGTGTCATGATAACATCTTTGAGAAATTTCAGTCCGGTTTTAGAGCTTTACATAGCACAGAAACGGCACTGTCATCTAATTTTAGATGACACAGCAGATCATGCCATTTTAATTGACCGTTTTGAAATTTGGGTTGGCATCAAGGAGCGCTTATCGTGTTTTATTCTTACCTTTTAGAAAGTACCTACTCAGTCACCATAGGTAATTACTCATCTTCTACAACACATATCACCTGTGGTTCAATTTTAGGTCCTATTTTATTCTCTATTTATATGCTTCCACTTGGTCAAATCATCCTACGCCATAACGTCTCTTACCTTCCCTTGAGACCCGGTGACCCAACAAGCCAAGCTGCTGTTTCAGATAGTCTCAGTGATGTCAACTGCATGTCACAACATTTTCTTTAGCTAAACAATTTAAAATCAGAGATCACATTGTTCAGTTCCCCAAACCAGATTAGTCACATTGAGAATGGCCTTGTACTTTTGGATTCAGATCTAAGCTTTGCTCCACGGATCAAAAAGGTTCTGCTTCCATCAAATAAAAACTATCTCCAGAATCAAACCAGTGCTTTCACACTCCTGGAAAAATAATTCATGCACTAATTTTCTCTAGACTACTTCAACTCCCTCTTTTCTGGCATAAACCAAACGCGCCTCCAACTAGTTCAGAATGCAGCAGCTAGGCTTCGTACTGGTTTTAACAGACGACATCAGACAACAGTTTAGCTCATTGGTTTAGTGGCTCACATCACAAATTAGACAAATGGCACCAGGTCAAAGTGAGACCTGGCTTTTCTCCAGTTGTCATCGAAATACATCTGTAGTAAAATATTTATTTTTAACATCCATGTCAAACAGTGGAAAAGAGATACAAATATTTAAAATATTTAGTTGAAACATGACGCATCATGAATAAATGTTGAGTGGAAATGTTGACTATAGAAAATATTTTTTCACACGTACACATCCATGGCAGCCCACCTTCCACCACTTAAATGAGTTTCTGTGTACATGGAGTAGTTACAGTAATATGAGAGTCAGCCTTTCCTAAAATATCTTTTGCACACGTCAACCACAAATCGGAGAGTTTCAATTCATTAAGACATTTCCCCGTCAGTAGTTTATTGAAGCATTGGCAATAGCAGTCTTGTGTCAGTAAGTCACCCCAATCTCGGCTTCTCAACATTGAATCCCTGTTCGATTTAGAATTGATTTTAAGATTTTACTGATCACTTTTAAAGCAGGTCTGGGTCTGGCCCCAAGCTATACAGCAGAAATGTTTACCCCATAAGAGCCAGATCGCAGCTTTAGATCGTCCTGGCCGTTCCAGCATCGAGGCTTAGATCTGAAGGTGACCGTGCTTTTGCCATCAGGGCCCCTCGGCTTTGGAACGACCTGCCTGAGGAGATAAGGCTCGCAGAATCAGTAATCTCTTTTAAATCACTTCTTAAAACCCATTTTTATAGACTTACATTTATGTGATGTTGCCTTTTCTTTTCTTTTTGTCGTCTTTTTGCTTTTAATGTTTTTAATTATTTTCTTATTACTTATTGATCATTAATTTCTTAGCTTGCTTTGTTTTCCTACATTGTCTCTTTTTTGCTTTTACTGTTTCAATTAGATAATAATAATAATAATAATAATAATAATAATAATAATAATAATAATTAAAATAGATATCAGGATCCTCACTGACAATGTATTCCCTTGCCTGACCATCACAACTACATACCTTACCTAAAAATGTCGTCAAGGTCCTCGCAAAGATAGAAAAATAAGATGCACACACAAACACACAACTTGGTCATTTTGTGAAAATAATACTCCCAAACAAGAGCAAAGTTCAACATTTAGTGTCTTTATAAAACAGATTTGCAAAATATAGCCAAGGCTCATTCATTTAAATACGCATAAATAGCAAGAAAATACTTTCCCATTTCAATTAAAATCATTTTTTTTTTTACTTTAACTACATAAATCAGAGATAGACATTTTATGAAAAACAGGGGCTGAAACCCTCTTGATTCGTTGCAGCAGAAAAAAACACAAGCATACTGTATAGCTAAAGCGGCAGTTGATTAGTCAGAAATATACATCCTCTGAAGACACATATTCATAAACATTAAAACAAAGTCTTATTCAAGTCTGTGAAATATCAAAGTACACATCTTTGGATGGATGCCTCAAAGTCTTTTAAGAGCAATATATATATATATATATTACATCATCAGCAACGCAACCGTAATTAACACCACCATGGCCAAAAAGTTATTCTATGTACAATAGTGCAGACGAGGAGCTCAAATCAGAACAAGGCAGTGGAAGAATAATAACACATTATCAAATATCCTGATTTATTAGACTTCAAGTGGGTTCCCTTTGATTTGGAATATTAAATAAGCATGTTAGAATCAAACATACTTGCAGGACATGTGCCAGACTACGCCCTGCTGAAATAAACCATTTTCAATTTCTTTTTTTTTTTGTAAAGCACTGGTCCTTTTTTTAACACTTAAACACAAGTTTCCAAAATTAAACTCACTGTGATTTGTTTGGATGAAGGCTTATTTACTAAATGTTTATTATTCATGTCTACTCTGCGTCCCTTTCATTACGAAACTGAAATGGTATAACCTTTTTCTACTATGCATTTTTGATTATTTTTGTACATGTAATAATTAGTTTTACATTCATCATGGTCACTAATTCAGCATTGTTACTATTACAATAGGTCCTGCTTCAGGTGCAGATTTTTTCTTTCTTGCATATGAATACTTTTCAGTATAAAAGCCTCATCTAATCTGGCTTCAGCAGACATTGCAGAATAACGTATTTTTTGAATTCACAACTTTTTCGATGACCTTGTAGATAAATAATGCAAATAATATATATAACAGCATTCCGATATGTTTTCCTCATTAGCAGTGTCAAACTGTCTCTTCTTAGATGCTATTAAAATAGTTGTAAACATTCACAGTGCGGAAACATCAGCATCTGTGAAATTATTTATTTGGACTGTGTTTTCACAAAACGAAAAGTTTTACTACTGCCACATCAGCAGGCTTCAAAAAGGGTCATTGATCTCACTCTTTCACTTTTAAAAAGAGGTGCTTTAGCTTCCTGGACCAGAACAGACACGAAGATTAAAGAGGCTTTCTTTCTTGTCTTTTGGGTGTTTTTTTTCTTCCACAGACCACGGTTCATTTGGCCGGCTCGGGGATGGGTGGAGCACGCTCCAGTCTCATGGTCCAGGGGTCAGAGGTCGCAGCATAAAATGGAGAGTGGGTAAGCACTTCTTCTCCAGCCAGGGCGAATGCAAACACTCCCCTCTGCCTCCCTGCTCCTGCCTTCGCCTCCTCTGCGACGTGCTTCCCCTCCGCTCGCCTTTCCTCCCTGCTCTGCCTGCCTGCAACGTCCTCACTCTTAAATCCCAGCCCCCTGTTGGCGAGGCCGAGCATCTCCCCGAGTCCGTGACCCTTGACTCCCTGGTATGCAGGGCTTAACCCGTTCTCCTCAAACCGGTTGGTGGCTGCAGTAGGGGGGCACAGGAAGTTGCTGGTGGGTGTTGACCGCCAAGCAGCTGGCTTTCGTCCCCGTCGGGGGCGGGAGATGCGGCAGCTCTGCCTCTTGATGTGTCGATGTAGGTGGTCGGACCGTGTGAAACTTTTGTAGCAGTGCTCACACTGGTATGGACGGACGCCCGTGTGGATACGCAGATGGTTCTTTAGGTCGTAGTTGTGGACAAACTTGGAGTTGCAGTGGAGGCAGATGTAGGGGCGCTCACCTGTGTGCTTCCTCATGTGGATCTTGAGTTTGTCTTGTCTGAGAAAAGAACAAAACCACATGTTTTCACACAGTATGTTGTGGGCGGAAAGGTTAACGTGAATTGCAACACTGCATTCATGTTGCCATTTAGATCAAGGTCTAGCAAAAGTGAGTTTACAATAAATTACACAAATTTTCTTTTACAACATTCAAGTTTTGCTGTAAAATACAGGTGGAAAATGTGCCAAAGCAGGAGGATGTAAGTGAGAGAGACATAACTAATGCAAAGAAACCAGCGGAGGGGGCTTTCCACTTTCAGCTCTTTGATGTTCATATTTGGTGAAAACAGATTAACCTCAGTGAAAAGAGCATGGGGTACTTTTCCGTTAACCCAGCTGTTTCACATAACCTCGTGCTTTGTAGTCAAAATGCACACCAACTCGAAGATCTCGAGGTGATCTCTGTGTGGCTTATTGATATAAAACACTTAGAGTGCAATAATAATGCTGCTGTAAGAAGTGCTGCTTCACATACCTGGTGAATCGTACTTCACAGATGGTGCACATGTACGGTTTCTCTCCGGTATGGGTTCTCATGTGTCGCGGCAGTTTCCCAGCTCCTTGGATGACCTTGTTGCAGATTGGACACTGCTGCGACGCTTTGGGCTTCATCTTCCTTTCCTCCTCCAGCTGCCACGGAGGAAACAGCGCGCCCAGGTGCGACGCGGAGCTCAGGAAGCTCAGGTACGACCGGAAGTCGGCTTCATCCTTTATTGGACCCAGAGCGTGACCTTCTGACGACACCGGCCCGGCGTTCATGGTGCCGCCTAGGCCCGAGCTGACAATCTCCTTTAGGAAGTTGCCGTGGAGCAGACTGAGCGGGACTTCCTCTTTCATCTCCTCCTTTATGATCTCTCTTTTCACAGCTAGATCGAGGGGCCTGGAGGCTTCAAGCGGTGCAGAGTTGGGGAAGGCGTGGGGGAGCCTGGTTTGTGGTGAGGCTCCTGCGTGGGGATGCTGGTGGTGGCCGGGGTCCAGGAGCTGCTTGGGAAAAGCCGGGAACTCGGCAGCCCACATGGAGGGGTAGAAGCCTGGGAGTAGAGGAGAGAAGTTGGCCCTCCTGTCCAGTGTTGACATGCGGGGGTACAGCCCCTCCTGGAGGAGAGACTCAATGGAGAAATCCTTCAAAGCCCGACTCTCCATACTCTCCTGCAACACAAGACAGCATCATCAGCCTTTTGAACGTAGGGACAATCCTATTTTTTGCCTTGAAAATACAGAATTAGTGAGAGAAATAAGAAAATATCCAGTGGACTATACCTGTTTTCCTCTCATGGCGTCTGGAGAATGCGACTGGGACGACTCTCTGTGCAGGTCAAACTGCTGGTGGTACGTGGAGGTGCTGGGAGGCGGCGAGTCCCCCGTCCCCGGAGGCGTCTGCTCCCCCCTGCTCTCCAACGACTGCAGTGACCTCTCGCTGACATTGTCCTCCTCCTCCTCCTGCTCGTCCTTCCTCGACCCCACGTCCTCCTCTTCATCCTCCTCTTCTTCCTCCTCCTCCTCCTCATCCTCCTCCTCCTCCTCCTCCTCTTCTCCCTCCTCCACTCTTCCTCCCCCGCCTCCGCCACCTCCACCCCCACTGTCCATAATCTCCAGGCAGACGTTGATGATGCAGGGAATCTCCAGCATCTGCGCCGCGTTCAGGATCTCTTTGACGTTGGACGCCGTCACGGTCAGAGTTGACGTGTAGGCAAACTCCAAGATGGCTGTGAGAGGCTCCGGAGCCACAAAGTCGATTTCGTACACGGCCGCTGTGTGATGGTGATCCCCGCCATCAGTGCTGGCCACTGTGAAGAGCTTCTTGAAGTACTGGCTGCAGGCGGCCAGGACGGAGCGGTGGGTGCGGTACTCCTGGTCCCGGACGATGAGGATTACATCGCAGAGCAGCCCGTCACGGCGCTGCTCGTTGAGGCTGCAGAGGACATCACTGCTGTGATTCGGGAAGGGGATCCCAATCAGGTCCTCTTCTCTGTGATGAACCATTCTCCTCTCTCTCTCTCTCTCTCTCTTTCTCTGCCGGCTATCTAGATAGAAGGCAGTAGCAAAGAACTGTTTAGTGACACTTAAAGAAAAAGGTTGAACTAAAAAAGACACCATCCTGTGGAACCCACATTTTGCTCTCAAAGCCTCCATTAATCCTCACCTGTAATTTTATTTTTACCTATAGTAGTATCTCTCGAGTTGAGATTCTTGTATAATGACATTAAGTTGGAGTCTGAGAGCTAAACTTCTGTTGTTCTGAAAGATAAACCCCTAATAACCTTTCAAAAACCCACAAGGTCTTAACACTTACTTTGAAGGTATTTTGAGACTCTTGTCTGTCTGGATCAAAAATGATTCAGTCTGCCACACGATTCAAAAGAGTTTTAACACATTTCCTAAGTTGCGACTCTATTTCCTAATCCCCCCAAAAATGAGGGTGACATTTCTCCTTTTTGGGTTCGTACTACCCAAAAGAAAATATGACCGTGCTATTATGTATTGTAATGTATATATATGTTATTGTGCAGCTCATAGAATATATTTGTTCTGCATGGACAGAGAAGTCTTTGAGAAATCTTAAAATACCTGGGCAATGTTAGACCATGATTCACTTGATATTGCCCTTTTTGATTTCCTGTTAGCATTTGATGATTGGTCACAGGAACTTTCACAATGACACAAAGCAGTGAATGACAAGTCTCTTAAGTCGACATGGTTGTTGGTTTTTCGCTCCGCCGGAGAAAACAAAAAGTCAGTATCATAAACATTTCACTTATCACAGGAATGAATTTACAGGAAAGGGATTCTCCTGAGGAGGAAGTGCCAACAGGAAGGCGATGGAGGCCTAAATCAAATAATGAAACATGATCTAAAACACAGATTTAAAGAGAAGAGAATAGGAGTGAATGTGTCACTGAGCCTTCATTCATTAAACGACAGATTTTCAAAAAGCCTTGATATGTGAATAGATCTTTACCGAGGCTGATATTGTTAACACGATGAGTGGCAGTCTAGCTTTACTTAAAATATACTGTGGGCATGCTTGTTTGTGTGCCATCTGTGCAGCAAAGGCAACAAGTGGTAAATACAGCATGTCTCATTTTGAGCAAACATCACCGGGAAATATTGATTCTTGAATGTGCAATCAACGATTTCTTGTACAAACGTGTTGCGGCTGTGTGAGTTTTGGGAAACCCATCATCTTGATAAGACATTAAATAGAGTTGACTTGTTTTTTCCCTGTTCTACACTTAAACAAGCAACGCGGTTTGACGATAAGTGTGCAAGAGTTTCTCTGGTGATGTGTGCAGTGTCCACCCTATTGTGTGTCTATACCAGATCTGAGCACGAAGCAAGCTGATACCCTCATTTCAACGATACAATGTGATTGGGATGTGGTGAGAAATAAAGAGAACGACAAAAGAGGTCAGATTGTACTCTAGATACTGTATCCTGTCAAAATGCTTACTTTGCAGCCTACCTTCTCCACCCTTGTGTGATTTATAGCACACTGACTGAGAGCTCAAGATAGCAGATTTTTCGACGCGCAGACAAAATCTCGATTCACTTTTTCTTAAAAACTTCATTCCACAGCCGCCTGAGGTCCTACCTGTTGATTCACTGCGCTGTTGTTTACAGTTACAGTGATAAAACCTCTGGCAGGGTGCTCATTCATTCACATCTATGAATAGAGCTTAAACTTAGCCGTCCACACTTGGTGGTCACTGGAGGCATGTGTAGATAAATACTTTGAAGCTGGCCCGCTCACCACAGCTGCATTGTGGACTGGCTCTAAATGGGCCAGGGCTGAAGCCACACAGACAGACACACACATGCACGCACACACAGAGTGTCTTGCTTTCTCTTTTGTACTCCTGCGTATCACACCAGAGAAAGAAAAAAAAACTGTTTCAGAAAATCCCTTAGTTCACCTGCAGGTATACAACTTGGATACCAATCTTAAATGTCGTTTATTCTTGTCGATCTTGTTGCTAAGTAACTGTTGCTATGTTCATGCCATTGATACAGTGTGGACATAATTAAAATGTCTATAGAGGGGGTGGTGGAATATGATATAGGCCCATATACCTACTACACAGATCTACCTCGATGGAGAAAACTGGAACAAAGAAGTGACAGAGAAAGTTGCAGTGGCCAGGTCAGCTGATTAAATGATATATTTAAAATTGAAATAATAAATAATGATAGGAAAAGGGATTCAATGTATTCATTTCATACAAATCCTACTGTGAAGTGCTAATCCTGCACTGTAAAAACACACATTAAAACTTCTTTCACTGATTCTGTTGTGTCCGTGGCAGGTTACTATTGCTTCTACAGAGATAGAAACGATATCCATGTTCTGTTAGGTTTCACACCATGTGTACAACATCCATAAAAGTGATAGCCTGGGTAAAAGGTGAGAGAATCTCCAGTGAGTGAGCATGGGAGAGATCAGATGGCCCTAAAAGTTCCCTAACAGGTTGCACAAACACCAGCGGAGGGGCCCCTCCCTGTAACAACCTGCCAAGGCAAACAATAGTGCAGAGCTTGGAACAACACTGAGTGGATAAGAGGAAGAGAAAAGGAGTCTGACTGGGAGGGCTCGGTGAACCCGCTGTCATTCGCTTGCTCTCGATCCTACCCACCCACTCCTGGAACTATGGGACACGTGCTGCTGTTGCTGTTTGTTCGCCTGGTGCCCCAGCGAGCACCACTCCCCTCTGTTCCCACTGTTTGCCTGCCACTAGCTAGCGCTAGCTCTTAGCGGCCGGCCCCTAATTACAATGTGGAGAGGATCTAAGGAGGATGTGCCACATAGACAGGGAGGGGAGGAGGGCACAGCTTTCCCACCACAAGGTCCTGGAGCGACATTTCATCAGCCAAACAGCCTTAACCCTTTACACACACACACACACACACACACACACACACACACCCCTCCACCCATCAGAGCAGCCAGGGTGGGGACGCCTTGTGAAAGGGCTCTGATAATTACTGTTTTAGTCATTTGGTTCTTTATCTTACTTGTCTAGCAGAGTCATGGAAGGACAACCCAACTTTTTCACTACCTTTTTTTTTCAAACCAGTGAACAGTTTTGATTAAAAAAAATGGCCGTCAGCCTGTAACAACCTTATTAGGCGACACCATTTTTTGGCGAAAGTCACATTTTGTTGCAATCTTCAGCAGCAGCAGCACTGAATTCATTTACTGAACAGGAAGTTCAGTTCCACGCGTGAATACTATTCATACCAAGCTCAACTCAATTATCAAACTGACCTCTAATGGACAGTTTTGCCTTCCTGTCTGTCTCTCTTTCCGCCTGCCTGTACCGGCCACGTCTCCTCTCATGCCTCACTTAGTCACTAACACTTTCAACTCAGCACTCCCACCCCAAATTATGTGTCACCTCCATTCAGTGTTGTCTTTCTCCCAAGAACTTCATCTGCTTTCCGGGCTCTGACCACCACCGCCGCCGCCGCCGCCGCCGCCTCCTCCTTCTCCTCCTAATCATTCTCCTCTCCTCTTCCTCTTCTCCTCCTCCTCCTCCTCCTCCTCTTCCTCTCTGCCCCTATTGCAGCTGTATCATCATTATGCCCAGAGTAGAGCGGCTAACTTGTCCCCAGCCCTGACCGCTCGGGCCACAAATCAGCAGCTAATGTCCATCTCAACCCTTGTCACGGGCAGACACTCATTTGGCCTGTAAGCTTCAACACCCAAAGCCTAGTTTATCCCTGTCAGGCCAGTGCATCCACCTGACCCACATGCTAAATCACCAGCAGCCAAAACTTTACCCCTGTCACCAACTGCCCATAGCAAACACCTGCTAAACAACTGTCACAGGCGGACAATTGCACGGCCAATAATTTATAGTATTGACAGCCAAAAGTCACCCCCTTATTAGGAGAAGACATTCATTCGACCTACTTTGTAAGGTAGTCCATTATCACCAGTAGAACACCAGTGCACCTGTTTTTTTGGGGAGACACTTCCTTGGTTGGTGTTTTAAATGACATTATTGTCTGGAGCCTATAGGTTTGTAAATTGTGTCTTAATTGCTGTCAATTTGAGCAGGTGAACAGTATGTGATGCCAGTTACACAACATGGGCTGTGTGTTTCTCTTTACAATAATGAGGAAATGTCAGGGCCAAAACTGAACCTTTAACCGCACAAGTTTTTCTTAAAAGTTGAGGATTGCTTGAAACACATTTATGTGAAGCTTGGTGAACATTTATAAAACAAATGGAGTTTACAGAGATGATCGTGCTGCCATACATATTACCATATATATATATATATATATATATATATATACCCTATAAGACTGACTTGTATTAAATATTCATGTAATTTTAGTAGAAAATTGGCCTGCAAGTTCAACACATTTCCTGAAATCAAGCAATTTCACTTCAACCGCAGAGAATCTTGTTTAATCTTGTACCAATAAAGTAATTATTATATTTCATTATTCACTACAATTACTTCAGCAAATAATCAACAATTTATGCCTTCGATTAACGCTTAGTTTTTATTTATTTGACATATGATAAAATTAAATAATTTGAAGTAATCTCTGGTCTCAAGAGATCTGGAGGTCAATTCAATTCGCTTGGCTCCTCAAAGATCCTGTTTGCACTAAGTGTCATCTCTCGAGCCTTGAGGGGGTGAATGGGGGGGGGAAGCACAGCTACAGACCATTATACCATTATCTCTCTCACCCTTAAAGTAAACAAAAGTTTATGGTTCGCTGCTGAATATCAGTTCAGCGATTAAGAATGTTGTTTCTAGACTACTTGCTGTGAAACAAAGGACAGACTGTTTCTAATTCTACTTCACTTTATGTCTCTCTACGTCGTTGGATTGGTCTGAATGAAGACCCCTCAAACAGAAGAAGGTTATATTTGCTACCACAAGCGGGAATGGTACAAAATAAAAATTTAAAAGCAGGAATATTATTGCAGTTTTATAATTTAGCTTTGGTATAAAAAAAAAATTTTAATCTATCCTTCATTAAATGTTTTCTTCTGCTATTCAGAAATGGGTCGTTTGGAAAAAATTATTCAACTTGTATAAACATTACCATAACGTAGTGAAAGGAAAAGGGGAAAAAAGAGCAAAAGTTATTACACACTGGCAGGTGTAAGTTAAAACTGACTGCAGACAATGATTTACAATATGTGTTTAAGCCAACATGTCTTTGGCATGACATTAATCTGTA
Organism: Nannoperca australis; assembly: GCA_036023655.1. NCBI lineage: Eukaryota > Metazoa > Chordata > Actinopteri > Centrarchiformes > Percichthyidae > Nannoperca > Nannoperca australis. The sequence continues at coordinate 21,928 of JAVQJD010068286.1, forward strand.
ATACAAACAGATTGTGAGTCTGTTGATTATGTGTTTAACTACAGGTACTCCTTAATAAATGTTCCAGCATCTGGTACACCAGCGACACAATACAGCATGAAGTAGATCCTTAGTTTTACATTTTTATATGCAATTTCCTGTATTCTTTCCTCATGTCCATCGAATCGTATCTGACGCTCTTAATTTAATTCCTCATAATTTCAATAAATGGTTACGTGAGTACAAATGCATCTTAATACATGAAAGAAAAGCAGCAAGTGGTAAACAATTTTAATGGTAATACTGGTCATAGCATTTTGTAACTACATGAGGTAAGAGGTCTACAAGCTGGGTGACAACAAGCCTGTTGTAAATAGTAATTTACAGCTAAGCCTCAAATCCATAACATGTTTTTATTTTTTCCTCGATCACAAACATCCCCTTTAACTTTATGAATTAGCTCAGTATTTATTTTGGATTTAAAGGAGAATCCCGTATAGATATGAAATATCTCAAACTGAAATGTATAATTAGCGTTGGAGACAAAACACATACTTAAGTCCAGTAAAACTACTATGTTTGACGTTGCTGTGATGCTATAAACGCTCATGCCATTTCCAGAATTGTACAGCACAATATTTACACTGCAGCCTAAATAATTACATGAGTCATTAAGTGACTTTTTTGACTTGTTTGCACCTTGTCAGGCCTTTATGATTTAGAGCAGCAGGCTACAACACTGATAGAAAAACTCATGTAAATAGGAACGCCAAGTGATGCACGTGTGCCCGCTGCAACATAACGCACAAGTGTGAGCTTGTCCACACACATACACACTCTGTAACAATTTGACAAATGGTTATGGACATATACGCACAGACACACACCCATGTGCATTCTCCAAAACTCTGGCATCCACACGAATTCCCACATGTCTTGATACGTTCCCCAGCATTCCACAGCTTTCAGCAACCATCACCTACCGTTCCTTCAGTTTCACGACTCCCCTCACGTGTCTTTGTATTTCCAGAACACTAAGAGGCTCTGTTGCTCCTCGCTTGACCTCTCAGCATTGCCCTTCTTAATTGAAACACAGCTGCCTCTCTCTTTGCCAGTCTGTCAATCAGTCAGCCAGGCAGTCAGTCCATTCACAAGCTTCCCACACCGGCAACGGATGCCCATTCACAAAAAAACCCAAAAAGAACACCCAGAGAGGAATATCCAATGGAGAGAATCAAAAGCAGCGCAACAGAGGAGAGCAGAGTGTGATTCTTGGGTCTGTCTGTGTAGCAGAGTGGCTAGTGTGGAGTTAAGAGTCAGGCTCACTGTTGTGTGTGTCTCATGTAGGACGAGCGAGAGAGTGAGAGGAAGGGAGGGAGGGCAGCAGCACTGCGCTGTGGAGATGTCGCACCACTAGTTTTTATAGCAGGGTGGGTAGCTGGAAGATAATAATACCCCATCCTCCTCCACAACACAAGTTTAAGCGCACTGTGTAATAAGCCCATGGCGCAGACACCCTCTGATTTAGGTCAGACAAAATGAATTTTTAGTTGTGTTAGAGTGGATGTTGGTATAAAGGGACCGGGGCAAAGAAACTCGAAGGGGTTGTTTGGGGAGACTGAGGGAGGGTAAAAAAAAAAGGAAAGGAGAAAGAGAGAGAAAAGTTGGAAAACTATTTTGTGCACCTCTGTTGGTTAGTCTCAAGCTGAGATGTGGAGATGTACAGGACTGAAAGTGGATAGACAGAAACACAACTGCAACTTAAAGCATGTTAGTTTCAGTTTTACACCTGTTTAAAAGAGTCTTGTTATTCTCTCTTGTTTTCTTCAATACCATTGCACCCAAAAGTAAAAGCATTTAACAAGCCCTTTGAGACCTCTGTGCATGTCTTCAGGCAATATAGGGTCAAAGACCCCCATAAATACTCAACAGACTAATTGCTGAAAAACATTAGCACACATTGGTGTGTGGCACCCTGCAGTAAGAACCCAATAAAACTGACTGATTCATTCAATGGTGTTAATTTGAACGGAAAGATAACTTAACAGCTGACTATATCTGAGACAGTATTAAGCCACAAGGTCTGAAAAACACCACAAGCGTCTTCTTTTCCTTTTTTGTTGAAACGGTTTTGTTTTTGTAAACCAAGGTTTCAGTAACCAGTTTGAGTAGAGCAGAAGACCGACCTTAGATTCCTGTTTGAGTCAGAAAGTACTGAAGCAGGGCAACTGTTTACTGATTACACCACCAACCCAGTTGGTAGAGACGAGGAGGACGTTTATGCAGGAAGGTGTAGAAAATAAGCCAATCTGTGATGACTTCAGTACAGAAGTGGAACCCTGTTTAGAAGGAGTTCAACGTTAAGAAAACACAAGAGAGACAGAATGGCTACCAATACTGCTTCCTCGGGTTGTGTTCAAATGTGTGCGCGTGTTTTGTGACACAGTGAGAAACCGAAAGAAAGAAAGAAAAAGGTAGAAATAGGGTGCTTTCATAGGCAGGCCTTGTGTTATGACATCGCACATTCCCAGGATCCGTCACAGCCTTTGGGCTTTTCTATATGACGTCATTAAACCACGCCCTTTGTAATACTTAATGTGTTTTTTTCAATAAAGCTTTTTTACAGCACACCGTCTGAGTGATTTATTTTGCCATTAAAGAGGTCTGCAGACCTAAACACAGAGTGAAAGTTGCGGTACAGAAATTAAAACTTTATTTAATAATCAAACATACCATTAAGAACAAATCCTGGGAGCTTCTTTCAGTCATGAAGGTAGAATATGCAGTCAGCCATTGTTATCTTAGTGGTTAGTGGACCTTCAAATCTACTAAAATATTTCAAACCATCCATAAATCATAACCGATAATCATGATGTGAAAGCAGTCAAATTGTGTTGCGTTAACCTCCACAAACAAGTACACATGAGAGTGTACATCAGACTGCTATGCCCACTTCCCCTTGGAGAAAACATGGACCAAAGCTAACCACAGCCCATGCCCTGGTGGTTTACACTGTTTTGTACAGGGTGAGAGCTGAGGCCAGCTCACATTGGCATCTAGTATATATAAACAGGGTTAGCCACTAACTGCAAGCAGGCCAGCCAGACGGCCAGAGAAACATTTGCCATCCTATAAGATCTCCAATCTATTCTGAACACACCGCTGCCGTCATAGCAACACACTGTAAGGGGTACCTGTGTATACTGCAGGCTGTTGTACTGCAAACTGTTACCGGCCATGATAGACACAAACCGGTGGTGTAATGGTGCAGACATGCAATGTGTCAAATATGCTGATTTGCTCTGCAGCTAATTCTTAGGGTGTGAATTCACAAGTGTTTCAGCCTAAGTGCAATGTGTACACAGAATAGCATGGTTAAAAGGCAGATTTACATTTTGGTAATGCTTGCGACAGTTTTCAGTATTGTAATTCAAGGATGAAACAGCAAGAAGAAATATCTTGGTGCTTCAGTTTAGTATAACCATCAACCCCCCCCCCCCCCCCTTCCTAAGCGAGTGTTATTCTACACCAAGTCGTGAGTCTTGTCACTCAGTCTGAGTGCTAACAGTCACAAGACACGAGGATTCGAGGGGCTGAGTAACAGTCATTTGTTTTGTCTGTTTGTCTGGCATCTCAACGTACCTGTTTACTGCCACCTGCTGCGCCCAGAAACATACACGTACCAGGGCACCAGATTGGCACTTTGGAGGGGAGGTGGGGTGTGAAGCATCATTACATAAAGTTGATATCATGGAGACATCGTGCACTCAACTTGGCTTACTGTACATTATAAAAAAAACTCTCACAAAACTAAGAACTCATCAGAAAATCTCAGCTGCTCCAATTTGTGGGCACTTACAGAATTCAGTTCTTCAAACCTGCTAGACCTGAATGCTGTTCACTTAATAGAAAAAACTTTGATAAAAAAAAGGTCTCCCCTTTACTACGTACTCTAGAAAGCTTTACCGTGTGATCCAAGATAGCTTGATTGTCAGACAGGGCTGTTTGACACACAGAAACCCTACCGCTGCTGTTTGACTTTACACTTCATACTCACACATAACCAGAAGCCCTGATTCAACATCAGCATCAAAACAGAGTTCACCCCTCACACTGTTGAGGTACATAAGTGTGTTGTAATTACATTAGTGTTGCAGCATCGCCTACAAATAAGTGTTTACTTAACAAACAATATATTCTAACTGTTGTTTGCACTTTCAGAGCCCAAAAAAGTGTTTCTGTCGGACAGAACCTTTACGGTGGTACAACTAAAACAAAGTAGAGGATAGTTTGTCGGGTTATGCTTGAAAAGAACTAGTTCGTACGATTTGTTGTCCCAACACAATAGAAGAACCGCAGTAATTTGGACTCTGTCTTGTCTGTCGGGAGCAAAGGAAGAAGTCAGTTGATGGATAGGAGATGGATAGATGGCTGGGTCAATAAAAATAGAATTTTAACAGCAGCTGTTTAGTTGTTTGTTTCCCATTTCAAACTGACAGTAACCTTTTTTTCTTAAGCCATGACCGCGATCGTTCCCGAACCATTACCACGTGTTTATTATTGTAACCATGATGACGAGGATCCCCTGTCCTTAATGAAGTAGTCATTTCAACCCAAACCGTGATATTTTCCTGAACTTAACCTTAGTGTTGTCACTTCATAAAATGGATATTGGCCAATAACAATTCCGATGTTGGAAAGGTGTCGGGAGGCAAAGGCTGTTCGAGTATCCGACAAGCTTTTGATGAAGCACACTGGCAGCTTTAATCCCTGGTAACTTTCAACAAGAACAGCTCACTGACCATCTGCACACAATAGGTTTAAAATGATGTGGCAATGTGTACATGGCAAAATAACATGCGGGAAAAAGTTGAGGTTAGGACTCAGCAGACCTTCCCCTGATTAATAACTGTAGAGACAGACAAACACAACCAGCCCGACTTACGCCCTTTACCCCGGTGCCAGGTGTGGCCTGGTGTGGGAGAGAAGCAGGAAAGGGAGGCAATCATCCCCCCACAGTCCAGAGATAAAGCATCGCAGCGGCCTCCCAGGTCTACACCCCTTGTCTCCAGAAGTCCAAGGACGGACACACACACACAGATGCAATGTTGCTTGTACACAAAAGGAGGCCGGCATGTGTGCACACCTATTGTACACTCACTGCCTCGCTCAATCACAGACAAATGCTCACAGAGGCACACACCTATCTGTCATCGCAGCGAGGTCATTAGAACTCACCTTGGAGCATGCCACTCGGGTGAGTGAGGCGAGGGCTTTTACTTTCTGCTGACCTGTGTTTTTGTGTTTTTACTTTCCCCCGTTTTGTCTTCTTTTCAAACATCCTAATCAGTATTGGGAGCTTTGCCAGAAGGGAGGTAAAACACACAAGCTGCATATTTACAACTGACGAAAACAGACTTACAGTGTTTCACAGGTGGCCATAATGAGTTGCATGAACTCACTGCTGTGTGTGAGGATAATGTGAATGTCTGTGGTGATGTTTGCTGGAGACAAATATGACTTTTCTTTATGTTTAAGGCCATTTATGTTTTGTTTTTGTCTGCAATAAAAATATAGAAATGTATTCTGGAACTGAAACTGCAAACACAATCTACGAGCACTAAATCCTCCCAATCACCACTTCCACGCTGCTGCTCCTGGATGCATTTCAGTATTGTGTTGTGTTCATTTGATTTGCTTGGTGTGGAGATTTGTGTGTGAGCGTGGCTGCGTGTCGGGAGGGTCGTGGGGTGAACGAGGACAACTCCTTATGGTGATAACGAGAAGGAGGCCAGCCTTGGCGGGACAGCCTCTGTCTGCCCTCAGGTAGTGTGTGTGTGTAAGTGCATGTTTGTGTGTGCGCGCATGTGTATGTGTGTGTGTCAGCAGGAGAGCCCTCGGGCACTCTGGCACCTCCTAATTAAAACCAGTCAGGCTGCAGGGCAGGGGAGACAGATGCCTGTCATGACACACACACACACACACACACATACATACATGCATACACACACATGCACGAGGTGGTGGACCACATTCACCCACATGTACCCTCACAAATACACAAGTGTGATGCGTAGGTCAGCTATTTTTGGACTCAGTCTCATCCCACCCACTCAGATATCACACAGGTAACTAATCTGCATCTGACCCAAAAGAGGATTTGTGAAATCAACCGAGCGGTAACATACTTCATGTTAATAATCAAAGACAAAGACCATTTTAAAATACATGAGTGTTTCTGTTACCTGACCAGTGTATGTGCTGGTTTCCTGACTGAATCCATTACTTAGTTTTAGTGGTTTGCCTTAGGTGAACACTAATTTGGCTAATTTGGTTTAAGAATCCGTCAATAAATTCTCATTAGTTTTATTTCTACCTGCAACCTGCTGGATTCTGGCCAACTTGTTCACCAGTGACACACACCAAGCGTGCCTCACACTCACACACACACACACACACACACACACACTCTCTCACACATGCAGTCGTGACCCAGAGTTGCTTCCAGATTGACACATCTCTCTTTCTCCCCAGCACAGAATGAGACATAATTGTGCTGAATGTCTGTTACCTGCAGACTCTGTCACATTTTATCTCTGTTCCCCCATGTACGGCTCAGAGCTGCAGGCGACCACATATAGTACTTAGCAGGCTAACTGCTGTTTGTCTGGGGTGGGTGGGTGGATCAAGGCATGCTGCTCTCCTTTCTCTCCCAGTGATTAGATAGCATAAGCAGGCCAGCTAGCCTAACCCACACACTCATGTCTCTAAAACTGCCATCCAGCCCTGCTTTCTCTCTCGCTGCCTCTCACACACAGGTGGGTGGACCCACTTATTCAACCCAGATCTTTCTTTTAGACATTATGAAATCGTGCTCTTCTTCTTTTTTTTCCCTTTCTTCTTTTCTTCTCCTATACTCCCTGATGCTAAATGACATTCGACGCTGTTTCCTGCAACAGTCTTTGCAGCTCTGTTCTATAAAGTAGAGCTCAAATTTTCTAATTTACTGGCCTGCTTGCCAAACTGAGAATCATGTCTCTTCGCACTTGTCACTAGGTTGAGGCTAGGTGGGTTGCCAGTGGTTACAGGGGCCTATTTTCTATTATCTAGGTAACATTCAGGAAACACCCACAATTTGTATGTAAAATGCTTTATTGCACAACCACGTTACAAATTGTGGCTGGCCCTGACATTTCAAATGTATGACAAATAAATATTTCATTTTTTCGATTTTGTGCTGAAATAAATATTATAGAATTATAAGGAATTCGTTAAAGAAAAGGTTAGATAAAAGTTAGTATAAAAGTAGTTGATAAAATGAAAAGTAATTGCATTTCAGACTTTAAATAAAAATATATCCCAAAAATATTAGTATTAGTATATAAGTATATATTAGTATATTAGTATATTATATATTAGTTATATATTGATGAAAATTACAAATTCTTGCAGGAATTCTACACAAAATTAGATCATAGATCAAAGATCAGAACAAGATTGATGTAAACGCATTTCTAAAGTCACAAAAAAGCATGTCATTCCCTATAACTGTGTGCATTGTGTGAAGGTAGTTTGCACCCAGGTGACCTTGTTAAAGTATGTGAACATATTCAGCCACATTTTTTGAAGAAATACTGACAAGTGATGAAAAGCAGGGACAGGGGGAGGAGAACGATGGAAATGGAGAAATTGCAAACGGAAAGAAAGAATATAGCTTGAAAAGCAGAGGGGTCGGCTCGATCGCAGCCGACCTCTGGGAGTGTGAGTGCCTGCCTCCCTGGCTGCTTTGTCGTTTGAGCCAGGCGCTGTGTTTCGTGAGGAACGCAAAAAGTACACAAATCCCACAGAAGGAGCATTTTTGGCAGGACTCGGGCCTCCCACCCACGGCAGCCTCTTCAAGCCTCCTCCCATCCTCTATTCATCTGTGAGGGGCGGCTTACTCACCCAGCCCGACTCCACACACACAACAAAACCTGGACCTCAATCCTACGGAGGAGGGCGGACACGCACACAAAAACGGCTACTCAGCCGTTGTGGACATACATGATACATGTATTAACCTGAATGCAAGCAGGGATTTCGATTAGATGACAGCTTTTGGCATGGATACAATTTTGTCTTAGATGTCTGAGCAGGATTTGAAAACACTGAATCTGATTTTAGACAACTGTGACAAGATGGCATCTGTGTCATAGGAGATTAAAATCTGATTGTGCATCCCCGTATAAATGCTGTTACATGGGCATGCCCACACGCTGTCAGGTGGGAAGAAGGCGTGTGGACTCATTCACTCTGCCAGTCTCATAATGAACACATTGCATCATTTTGCAATTATGAAACTTCACCCTCATTCACTTGACACATTCATCCACGACACTTCCTCTCAATCAAGTGCTTTGACGCTCACTTACACACCACATAGGAGGCATTTCTGTTCAAACGCAAGGTCAGTTCCTGTATAGAGGTACTTGAATATTAGTTTTTCATATACAGTGCGCTTTGGGTGAGATAGTACAAACATGAATGAACTTGGCCTCGGGTAATATTTGTTAAACACACCAATGTAAGAGAGGCCTTATAACAAAAGACCAAAAGGATCAGGTTCAACTGAGATAATCCTGGAGAGCGATAGAGGCAGACAGAGGGCTGTAGTCAGGGTGTGTGACGAGAGAAGGTGCGGTATTGTCTGTCTACTAGACTTTATCCCCATCTAACCCCCACTGTGACAGGAAGAGAGCTCTATGGATTCTACTTGGTGGTTGTTTTTTTTCTTATTAATGAAGGCTGATAAAGGTTTCAGGCTGAAGCATGTCTGTTTAACACATACCACTTTAAAGTATTTCAAGTTCAAAGGGCAGCTTTTCACTGAGTTTTGTTACCTCACACTATTTAGAGTATGCTTTGAGAAAACTACATTTTCTTCTCTAGTTTTCCATGACCTATCCAGTGCCTACATGAACAATGTGTCTGTGATGTGGTTCACCCACTGAGAAGCTGCTTTTATAACATTTTTACATGATTTTAGACCTCAACTGGGAACTGAAATGATTTGTGAATAACTGCAATTAGTTTATATACAATTTTAAATGTATAGTAATTGCTAAGTGGGCCATTAAGGGTTAAATTAACTCTTAAAACCCAAAGGCAATGTCATGCACTTGACATCTAGCAAAGTCTGATCATTCTACAATAATTGTACTAATCATTCATTTATAGTATCTCAGATGTGAAGAGGAAATGTAATACATATATCTGATTGATCAGCCAGTATGGCATATTAACATAATAATTATAATACACTTAAAGGTTAACATTTACTCGTTTGATTTGATTGGGGAACAAACAGGAAGACTGAAATTATTTTGAATGTCACACCTCAGCCCCCACATCTGCGGCACATAGAAACTTAATCTGAAGTTTAAATTGATCACTAACTGATTATGAATTACTGAATCATAATATATATAATATATAATAAGGCTTATTACTCGCATGCCAATTAAGAGACGTGACATAATCTCACAACCACTCGGGCAGCTTCTTGGTTACCGAACCATGACGATGACCAGGAAAAATATCATATAGAGATCCAAATCTAAATTGTGCTCAGTAAATTATCGTGCAGTTGTACAAGTTGCTGCTACAATAACAAGTAAAAGTAAAAATGCCTGCCTAAAATCAGCCTGCCAATCTGTTTCAGCTTTGTCATGCTTTCACTTGCTTCCTCCTCACTGTGTGGCTGTTGTGTGAAAGGGGGAGGCTTTCATTGTGCACACATCTGTTGCAAGCAAAGTTTATGGAAATCACTGAGAATAACTGGACAGCTTTTGTTTGTTTCTTTTACTGTATGTCCTATTATAAAAAGTTTCAGACATGGAGCGATTTGCAACTTAAAATGGGAACACAGAGGAACCTGATTCTACAAAAGGTCTGCCATCCTTTAGTCTGATTCTGGCGCTCAGTGGGTAGCCGACAGCTCGTGCATGCTTTGAAATTTTGCCACAACACACAGAAAATATGAACCTCTCATAATGACGTTTTTAGGATATGCAAAATAAAAAAAGAAAAGCATGTGAAAGAGACAGATGTTACTGACCTTTTAAGAAGATTTCAGTTCCTCTCTTGTGCACTCAGTCCCTGTCAGGAAACTCAACACTCTCAGCTCTGGTAGACTTGTGAAAGTGAGAGCGAGTGAGATAGAGGCTCAAATTTGCTCTGAAGGTGTGTCACTGATTTGGAGGAGTGAAAGGGTACCGTTCCACGAAACGGTTATCTAAGAAACACAACAAAACAAAAACTGCTACACCCACCAGCCTCAGCCAACACCCCTCCCTCCCCCTAAACCAAAAGTATTTGGCAGTGTTCCCTACAAGTCCACCTGTGCTTAGGGGAGGGGAGTGACATACACTCACACTCACCGGGCCAAGCCTAGAAATGTGCTTGCGAGCTTGTGCTGGGTGGTATGGTTATGGCTGGGAACAGACAGAGCTGTGCATCGCTGCTGAGGCTGGAGGACAGGGGTGGTGGAGGGTCTAAAAGGCCTGACCAGGGCCTGAAGGTCTGGAGCCAGAGATGAGGCTGGCGTGCTTGAGCAAAGGCCAAGCCAGGAGCAAGGGCTGGAAAACTAGAGCACTGAGACTAGATTTGGTAATCAGCAAACTGGACGACTGTGCTGAGATTTCAAACAGGGTAGAGGGAAAGAAAATGGGGAAGAAGTTGTTGCAATATAATGCAGGGTTGAACCAGTGGGTGGGTCTTTGCCTGTGCCAAACAGGAGCTAGAGGGGTTCATATCAGATATCGAACAAAAGACATATCAGGGGAGAAATAAAAAGGGTTGAGGAAAGATAGTGTGATAGAGAGTCTGTGACAGTATAGGAGTGTATTTGGGTGTGTGCTTCAGTGTACCAGCACGTACCTGGCAAGACGTAAGAACCATTGTGCTGCTCTGAAGCCTAAAATGCAGCATAATGGGAATATAATAGAGGGTGTAATCTGTGATGTAAATGCTTCTGAAAGTCATATCAGGTGATAGGAGCGCAAAAGGCATCATGGGGTCTAATGATTTGCAAACATGCTACGGTGGAAAGATTGTGATTTCATGACATTTGGCAGCTCATTGTTTAGCTGTCTGATCCACAACTTACTACTTCTACTGTTTTCAGTGAAAAAGGAGTTGGTAGAGACCAAAACCATTATTATTATTAGGAACATGGATGTTTGGACCAAATTTCATCACAATTAATTCAAAGGTTGTTGTAGATATTTCACAAAAAACAAAAATGTCAGCTTCAGCGGCTCTACGGGAAAAAACAGGGGACCACCAAAGTCATTAGGATTCATCCTCTGAGCATGAATGTCTGAATAAAATCAAAGTGCAATCTTTCCTAAAGTTGTTGAAATTTCAGTCTGGACCAAAGTGGTACTTCCTATGTAAACCATGCCACCAAAGCATCACACGGGGGTTTCCCAGATGTCATGAAAAAGTACTGTATACACTGCAGGATACAAATACAAGAGTTCATTTGGCAGGTTTGTACTAGAAACATCGCCTTTACCTTAAGCTTTGAGTTTGAGGATAGTTAATTCCAAGTTTCCCAAGCAATGAGCAGATAGTTTGGGGTTTGAACAAGCTAAATGTAGGCCTTAGCACATACCAATGTGAGCTAAGATTACAATAGCCCTGCCCTCCTTTCTAGATTTGTCTTTAGCAGTGTGTTAGAGACAAGCGTCGTGTATACTGCATTTGTTTTACAGGCATACACACCCGACAGAGGTTCCATTATTGTGTGTCCTGTTCTGTGCAGTGTCTCCTCCTGTGGAAGGAGGGGTCCATTATTTGTCTTCTCATGTGGCTTAAACGTTTCTTGAGCACATTTGCTGAGTCAAAATATAGTTCAAAAAAGGTTACAACGGGGTAGAGAGGCACGTGTAAAGCATGCAACACTGTTCTTTTCATTTTCTGCAGCTACATTCTGTAGCAATCCATGACAAAATCTGTTCAATTCAGAAAAGGTTACTAAGGTAAGGTAATCCAAACATACAGTTCTTATTTTTTTATTATCATGAAGAGGCTGCAAAGAGCAATTCCAGGCAAAAGCAAATTAACTGTAACAAACAGAATTACTGGGGTGGGTAATATTGAGAAAGAGTTCATTTCTTCAGTATATTCTGGGTCTTAAAGGAATAGTTCAACAGTTGGGAGAATGTGCTAATTTGCTTTCTTGCCGAGAGTTAGATGAGAAGATCAATACCAGTCTCCTCACAAATATAAAACTCAATCTTCTCGTTTTGCTCTTGGCAAGAATTTCCCCTTTTTGTAAAGCCAGATGAGTGACATGTTTTCTTTAGATGACAGCTGTACAGTTACTATTCTGTCTTCTTCGTATATAAAATGCTAAATGTTTTGGGTTGCTTTGGGCATACTTTTCATAGTAACACCGCAGAAGGAATAATCTGTTAGATTTAGGGCCTCCACAAATACAAAGGTTTAACACTTGAGGTTTAAATCAACATAAAGTTCACACAAAATCCAATCATGAATCTTTGAGATTGTCTTAAACTTCTTAGAACAGCATGAAGAGGTGGTTTACGTTCATTAGCATAAATCCGTTGGCAAGGTTTACCACCCTGTTAATTACTGGGCCTTCTCAAGTTAAGCAAGAGGAGACACATCAAGGGCAGTGCAGCAGAGCAAAGGAAGAGTTTTGCGAATTTTGAATTTCTCCCCAATTTAAAAGTGAATAATCTTGTGCAAATTCTTTTCTCTCGGCACGCATATATATTACCTCCAACACGGATCAGAATCAGGATTTTTAATTATGTCTCTGAGTGTGTCTCATAACCTGCTGTTTGTTGTTCTTGTACATGAAGCTGGGGTCCAGGGTGTAAGACTACAGCCCTTTGAATGCAATAAAGAACACAAGGCAACAACTCTGAGTTACACCCACAGGCTGCTGTTGTTTCATCCTGCCACCTGTGGAGTGGGTGTGACCATGCTATCCACCAAATCTGTCAGATACACCTGTTTCTGCTCACGGGCCATCTTTTGGGTGACGGAATCTGTTTTATTTTGTTGTGTTGCAATATTTTGTTGTTTTATTGTGAACTCTCCTCTCCCCACACAGTGATAAGAGCAGTACATGGACAATCATTAAGTGGTGGTCATTTAGTACTGTGCTTTGCCAGAGGCGTGTTAAAGCTAAGCTAATGACGCTTATGAATTAAAAGTAGGAGTTTTATATATGTGTGATGTGGAAGTTTGGTCAGAAATTTTGAATAACATGGTCAATTTTCTGGCGTCATGTTACTCAGCATAAGTCACAGATATTTTGAGATGAGTCAGCAGAGTTGTGCAGATATCAGTTGGATGTCATGAAGGAAACTATAAAGGTGCTGCTAAATATTTTAACAGAAAGTAGAGGAATTGATTTTTTTTAAACCAAAGAAAGAAAGAAGAAGAATAATAAGGGTGAATTGAAATGTGTAACACCAAATAGTGGGTCATTTCATTACTTTTTTCAACTATATAAACTGCTATGCAGTTGTAAAGCTACAGATTATTGACAGCATATTGGTAGTACTGATTTGAAAAATATAACAAAGCACAAAACAACAAATCAACAGAGACATGCTGAACACCACTACCACAAAAGCATGGCCAATTCCAACCTGTTCAAATATTTTAAAGGTGCCATAGAATTAAATAATAGCCTTTTCTCTGTTTATCCGTTTCATGCCAAATATGTGTCCACCCGTCTCTCTTCCTGTAAACAGTAAAAATGGGTCCATCAAGCTAGCTACAAGTAGAGGCAGTAACATGGGTCAGAGGTGTGTAGGTGTGTGTGGGAGGTGTCAGTTTACAAAACATCTAACATTATCTGTTTGCTTTCAAAGTTTCAAACATTTGTGGCCTGACGCCCGAGATACAAACACCTACCACCTCTTTGTCCTCTTCCACCTCCTCCGTACAAAATGAATGATCCTCAGCAGTTCTTAGTTTAGCGTGTTAGCATGCTAATTTTCACGAATTAACACTAAGTACAATGTACAACTGAGGCTGATGGGGATGTCATTAGTTCTGTAGGTATTTTGACATAAACCAAAGTGTTGGACAAATAAAAATGTTGACCTGATGATGGAGCTTGTCCTCTGGGGACCACAAATATGCAAATAAAATTTCATCTCAATCCATCCAGTAGTTGTTGAGATGTTTCAGTCTCGACCGAAGTGGTGGATCAACTGACCGACAGACCAGAACACTTCAATCCCGAGACCCACATGCTAAATATTTCTGGACATGCAAGTCCACGTTGAAACAAATTGCTAAGCTCTTCTCCAGTACTCGATGCTTTATTCACCATATGCTTTCAGCTGTATGTGCGTTCTTAAAGTTGACTACTGTAGTACAGGCTTTGGTAGTCACCCTTGACACTGAGCTAAATACCCAAACTAGACCAGAAAAGACAGTTCAAGTCTTAACATTTGTGGTATTAGCAGATGATACACCTGAGCGAACATCCAGGGGTGTGAGTGTTCGTGACAAGGTGGGATTGGCTAAGGCAGGTATAAGACGGTTTAGGGGCTAACACGCCACTATTCATTAGCCATTCAAACTGTGTCAGCAAGAAACGTTCCCATAAATGAGCCACTACGATCATTCATCATAAAACCAGTACTACATGTATTACCAAAAACAGAAATGGGGAGGAAGCCAACATTGTTCGAAAAGAAAGAGGTGACGACAGAAAAGGGAACGGCAAGGATGAAAGGGAGATGGCATGAGACTTAAAGAGCTCAACTGAACAGCATTGTCTCAATGCTGCAGAAAGTTGCAGAAGATTGCATATATTATTCATCCCACAGTTTTTTCCAAAGGAAACAAGGACATAATAAGAATAAGTGAACATGTTCTCAGTATTCAGTGTTTCTGGATCCTAACAGGTACTCTTTAAACTCTGCTATGTTTTCTAAGGTAATATTTATTTCTTGCTATTTTCCAACCAATTGTACGACACATTTCAAACCTTTGAATTTCAAGTCTTCTACAAGTGAGGGAGATGGACTCATCGTTAACTCACTGTACTCAGTATGTGTTCAAGGAAAATTAAGGTTTAAAGGCAGTACTGGAACTTTTGCTCAATAGGTGTGCTGTTCACTCAACTCCTCAGTCGCCATGGAGACTGTGGAGTACTTTACTGTCTAGACAGGGGATCTGTATTAAACACTGAAGCAACCAGGTTTGTATCTGATACTGTCAAGGTTTGCTAACTTCAACGTTTATCAGGGGTTCCCACGTTTCGAAAGTTAGATGAGAAGATCGTTACCACTCTCACTTTTTGGTGCTGGTAGGCTGAGTATGTTACCTTTGTACAGGTAACCGTTTCCCCATGTTTCCAGTCATCATGCTAAGCTAAGCAAGCCAGCTGCAGGTTGTAGCTCATATTCAACATACAGACATCTATCTAACTAAAAGAAAGCAGATAAGTGTATATTTGAAAATGTCTAACTTTTCCTTTAAGTTCAAATAGACTGAGAGTGAATAAGGCTGTTGTACGTCCTTGTGCTTCTGCCACTGTGACCTGATTATACCTGCTGGCTACATCAAGGGTGGATAACCACTTGGGTCCTGTCAAAGAACTCCTCTATCTGGGACAGGGGATAGGCCTCTTTGCATTTCTTGGCATTAAACTGTAAGGAATAAACCCACATTTATAGCCAGCTGTATTTTTACTCTGAACAAGGACTAAAGGAAATCAGATCTTCCATATGACCTGGGTATTGAAAAACTAAGTAATTGTTAAATCATGCACAGTTGGAGTGTGACGTTCCATGAAAGATATGCACATAACAGTGGAGCCAGGACGAATCTGGACAAATGTTGAGAGATGTTTTGATATGATGACACAACATTAGGGATTATCTCTGTCCTGGTTTGACAGGAAGAGAAAAACTTTTACTTTTGTCTCTGAAAAACTGTAGAGCTAGGTGGAACACAGAGATAAAGACCACCAAAATTAAAAAGTTAGGGTATCTCCTTCCATCAGGTTATGTGAATTCCTATGAACCCTAGTCATAGATACTGTTCATGATCTAACAGAGACTGTATCTGGTTGTTCAATTTTCAACAGGGTAACACAAAATCAAACCCTTAGAGCAACGACTGAGTCTACAATAAATTTGCATGTCTGTAACAAAATTAAAAGCAGTGAAATGTTGTATTTGTAGCCTCTTTTTTTCTTTCAGCTCATGTTCTGAGAGTGGTTGGCCTCCTCTATCGGCGGTGTGGATTACCATTTGCTGTATGAAAGCCTTCATATAAAATCTGACACTACACTGGCAACCCTCCACATAATGACTGCATATATCCTGCCAAGTACACCAAATGTAGCAAATGCAGATATTTATTCACAACAAAATACAGCCGTATTTACTGCAGGCTTACTTCGATAAAGAAGCTTAGACATTTAGTTATGGAATAATTTGTATTCATCCTCATTTCAGGAACATCTTGCCCCCTTAATCAAAACATTAGTATATAGTATAGTATAAACAAGACTCTACAGCCATGCTAGTGGCTCTGTGAGGCCACTAGCCCTTAAAGCGGTACTTGCTAACAAGTAGCATTGCAGGGTTGCCAACTCTCCCGCTTCTGGCATGTGACACAGTCTCACGCTGCTCAAACGATTTTCACGCCAAAACACTGTGACAGCAACAGTAGATGAACAGGCGAGCGTAGGTACCGTTGGTTACCTACTCTAACCCCATTCTATGAGTACAAGCTTACTCTCTCACTTTCTTAAATTAGTCTGGTCCGCGATATGTGCGCGATGCTTATCCCCATGTTGACAGTTGTTCTTACAGAAAACCCTGCACTGGAGCGCAGAAGGCATCGAAGCAAGCTAGTGAGTGTGTGTACATATTTGGCTAAGTGAGTATGTGTGTGTGTGTGTGTGTGTGTGTGTGTGTGTGTGTGTGTGTTTATACAGCTGTAGCAGACACTGCGCTCATTGTTCTGCGGTGTGTTGGTAGGCACACCGGAAGTGAAGATCTGTAGGATTTTATTCTCACCATACACCGTACACCACGGGTCATCCGCATCTCTCCACATTCAGCTCCTCTGGATTAGGATAAGTTTTTGAGTTGTTGTTATTTTTGTTTATTTCAGGTTCTTGCTATTGGTGACCATTCAGTGAAATGGTGTTGTTTTGATGTCTTTGACTTTTGACTTTTGAACCTGTGTGCCCTTTTTAGGGTTAGTGTGTGTCTAATATTGTGAAACTGAGTGGCGTAGTCAGGCTATGTGCTTAAATCTTACAATAGGTCCCACTCTCGCCACATGCGTAAGGTGCATACTTTTTAAAACCCTGATGGTGAATTGAGTCTATATGTGCACATGATAAAGTGCGCATGTGTGTATGCATGAACCTCACTCCAGCCAGGTACCCAAAGTTGGCAACCCTGACATTGTCATTGTGGGCATGTTAGCATGCATTTACAGGTAATATCAGGTTCACCATCTTGGTTTAGTGTTAGTGTGCTAACATTAACTATTTAGCTAGCAGCTAAAGTATTTAGTTAGTATGTCTGAGGCAGATTTTGCAGTTTTGCAGGTAGGATTTTAATCTGATAATGATTAAAATATCTTATATTTGGTCATCTGCAAAACATCCCTGCATGTACTGAAGTACTTGTAGTAAAATACAATACTTTGAACAAAGTGTTGCCACAGTCTGAGAAACACGGAGTAATTAGAGTTATTTCTGCCAACTTGTAAATGCCTGTCTGCTTTAATATGTTTCATTTAGGTGTTGTCATATATTTTCTGCCTGTCCAAATTATCCAATTTATGTTAAACTGCAAGAAAAGCATCTAATTAGAAGAGAAAGCAAGAGACAGAGAATGAGAGAAAGCAAGGGACAGAAGAGAAAGGTGGAGAAGGGCTCGTGCAAACCAGTCTTGCCACTTCAGGGGCGTAACGCTGGTGCTGCTTTAGTGAGATCTGCCGGCACTGCCCATCTCTCAACCCCCTCCACTCGTCTTTCACCCTATCCATTCCTACTTCCCCCACCTCTCTTCCTCTCTTGTCTTTCTTTCTCCGTCTCTCCATCCCCTCCCTTTCTTCCAGCCAGTCCCACCACAAAGCCCCACCCACAGCATGAGAAGACAGGGAGAGGAATATGATCTAACCACACTCCCAGAGATATTACCTCAGCAGCCACCCCCACCCCCCTACACACACATGCACACACACACATACACACACACACACACACACACAAACATACACTCCTACCTTCCCCTCAGTCATACCCATACCCATGCACTCCACTCCTCCTCTCCTCCCTTCCCTTGCTCCCCCTGATCTCCTCCTCGTCCTCCACTCCCTACAACGCTGCTGCCAGGCCGTAATGTTTTTCTTAGCCTCTCCTACACAGTTTTCACACAGTTTCCCTCTCCCTCAACATACAGCAACATCCTACACACCCTGGGCCCAGCTGACCCACTGAGAGAGGAGGTGGGAGAGCTTTGGGTGGGCAATAACGCCATCACTGAGGGACAGGCTGTTTAACTAAAAAGACGACTGACAAAGAAATCATTTTTAATCAGAAGGAAATGTGAACACAATTCCATGCTCATCCGCTTCGCTTTCAATGAATTAAAAAATTATATTTGTGGGCTTTCACAAAGCATTGTTTTCCAGGTTTCGATCCTTCTTATGGCCCACATTTTTGCTCTGCTTATTGCGTGCTGTTTTTGCAGCAGTCTGGTTGAGGCCGTGAAGATGTGGGGTTGACAGGATGTGGTGTAGGATTCATTCCTCTCCACAGAGAGAAAGACAGCTTTAAAGGTTAAGGTGACTGTTATCAGCAGGTCTCGATACCTGCCATCAATCTGTTGTGGTTTTCTCAGTAGGGCCCTTAAACAGAAACAGCATCCATATGTGGGTCTCAGCAGATACATCCCCCTGGTGGAGGTGAAACAACAACTCTTGAGAATGGGAGGGAAAGTTGATTGCCACAACTCTGCTTCCTCCATTGTTTCATATCAACAATCGCGTTGTTAGGATTTTTGGTGCTGTGCTAAACGTTTAGCTTATCTAACAAAACAGCACTTTATATCAAACTTTATATCAAACATCTAAAATACAACATAACCTCCTCTGGTAACACATATACAAAAAAACATAACTTTTTATATAAATTATTTTATGTAAAATGTGCTTATATGCCAAATTTGAAAGGAATTGTGCACTGAATAACAGAAGAAAGAAAAGAAATGCTACAAGCCTACAATTGATCCTAATAAAGGGCTTTTTCTACTCATCAGCTAGATTATAGATATATAGCTAGATGAGAAGTTAAGAGATCACCAGAGTTATTAAAATTCCTCTGGGAAACATGAACGTTTGCACCATATTCCATGACAATCTTTCCAATATTTGTCGAAGCATTTTACTCAAAACCCTAAATGTGAACCTCTTGGTGCTGCTAGAGATACCATCAGGGGAACATCCATTTTGCTTTACATTACATTTAGGCATTTAGCAGATGCTTTTATCCAAAGCGACTTCCAAATAAGAGCTTTACATAAAGTGCATAGAACCATGATCGAAAACAACAAGATGTCTCGTCAGACTTATAAGGTGCCATAAGTGCCATAAGTAAGTACATCGCTGCCAGTGGCAGAATCCAAGAGCATTAAATCTAAGAACAGATTATCTTACTAAAGAAGTAGTATCCTCACACAGGTTTTATGACGCTGCAAAGTG
>JAVQJD010068309.1:0-10077 GCA_036023655.1 Nannoperca australis
GAGGTTTCTACCTGTTAAAGGGAGTTTTCCTTGCCATTGTCTCCTGGTGCTGCTCATGGTGGGAACGTTGGGTCTTTGTGTGGAAGTTGGTCTCGACCGGCTCCATGTGATTGAGTGCCCTGAGATAACTTTGTGATATGGCGCTATATAAATAAAATTGAATTGAATTGAATTGAATTGAAAAATATTTGGGGTAACTGTAACCCCCTTACTGATCCTCTATAATCAGTATATAAACATGTAATAAATGCTTTAGAACAGATTATAATGTAGCTCTAAGAAGATATAAAGACCTGTTTAAGTGTTTATTAATGTTCAGGATTTATTTTAACTGCTATGATGACATATTTTAGATCACAGCTGTTTTACTATATTATTATTCATTATCTGTTTCTACAGAAGACTACTCCGGCTGCAATAATATATTACAATAATAAACACTTAGATCTGATTACAGTCTGTTATTAACAGTTACTACATGTTTATATACTGATTATAGACAATCAACAGGGGAGTTCAAGTAAAGTGTTGACACTTCAAGAAACATATTCATTAATTCTGCAACAACTGGACAAACCAACACGAGATAAAACAGATGAATTGATTGAGGTTGAACGGAATGACATAATGGAAATGGAAATTACGCATGAACTTCTTCCACCTCTGCTCAGGTGTGTGTGTGTCTCAGGAAAGGTTAATCCCTTCTCACAGATATCTACCTATCAACTGCTTCCGTGTGAAATTCACCTGAACAAAGTTTTATTTTACATCACACACACACACACACACTGTTGTGTGTGTGTCAGGCTCCATTAATTCGCCCCCTGCTGTTGGCCTCAGCAACCCCATAAACCAATCAGGATTCTTTTTGAAACAAACAACCTTTATCTTGCAGGAAGTAACCCATGTCTGTTTCTTTTTCATTGGTGTGTGTGTGTGTGTGAGTCAGTTAACCTCTGAGGACCAGCAGGTCAGTTTTCATTCATCATCTCAGAGAAACTTTATCTGCTCCATCTCAGGAGTCAGTCTTCCACACCAGCAACCTGTGGCTCCAGGCAACATGACTCCTCCACCTCCAACACACTCGTAATCATTATGTGGAGAGAACAAAGAAAAAACTGAACGAGAGAATCACTTGGATCTTCAAGTTAAGGGCTTTTACGAGCCCAGGCCTGAAAGAAGAGCTGGACTATGTTCCATATCTATAAATATATTTGATGGGAAGACCCCCCTCCCCTTTTAAAAAAACTAAATCCAAAGCCATCTCTTTCTCCATTATAGGTAACTAACAAACAGGAATTATCTACATTGTACATATTTGTATATCAGTATTTTTCTATGTAATTTATTTTATATGACTGTATGGGTATCTGGTGGTATTGATTATTTATGATGAATTTGCTCATCCTAAATATATTGTTTTTTTTAGAATTCCTCTAATCTTGTACACAGTTTTTTGATTGTACCTGAAACTAGTGCTACTCTGATTGCCTGGCAGCTGACACCAGCCTATATCTGTGAGCTGCTTGTGTTTACATGGTTGCAGACTGTGAATTTAATGTGTATAGGCACAAAGCTCATTATAAAAGGCTTTTTAATTTTTGCAAAGCAGTGTGCTGCTGTGTTTTTTGGTTATGGCTTATTGATCCCAAACCTGTAATCAGTTTCAGGTGATCTGACCCAGCCAGCTAAAAATGCCAGCATCCACAGCCCTGACAGTCCTTTACATGACAGGAAGTGTGGAAATGTTGGTTAAAAACAAAACAAAACAAGTGAAACTGATAAAACAGGTGCATGCACAACTGGTGTAGCGTTGTAAAGGTTCTGCACAGCTGTGTACTCGCTGCACTGTTGTTAAGTGTGCTGCAACCCTAACCCACAATAATCTGTTACAGACCATTTATTAAATGTTTATATACTGATTATAGATGATCAATATAGGGATTAACGTTCTCCTTCTACAGTAGAAGTAACATAGGACAAGCTAGCAAGACGAAGGTAAAACAAAGGTAAACTCGTTTCTGTTGGTTATGTGACCTTTGGCGGGTCCCTCGAGTCGTCCTTCTCCAGTCTTGTTTGAAATGTTCCCCAGTGTTCTGTAAAAGAACCAACCTTCATCTCTCTCTAGAGTTAAACCTGAAACATCCGTTTGTTAACATTTACCTCTGATATGAAATTATATCATACAGTATTACAGATCAAAATTTGAAATCAGTTTATACAGATCAATAACCAGTGTATGAATACAAATCAATAATGGTGTAAATGAAGACTCAGAGACTCAGTGAAAAGTGAGAGAAGTTACTGACTGTTCAAACTTTATTATCAGTTCCTCTGTAGACAGACGATCATTTGAATTCATCGTTTTCCTTCAACTAGTCATTAAGGTATGTGAAGTAAACAATGACTGTATGTACACTTTAATGTGTGAACACAGACACACAGAGCAGATTTCAGATCAGCAGCTGGTTTCATGTTTCTGCATTAGAGTGAAGGCAGACAGACAGGCAGAGAGAGACAGATTAAAGAGATGCAGACAGGATTTGAAGAAGACAACCAATAAAAAACGAGCTGAGGAACGAAAACAAATGCTGATGTTTAATTACAGTTTAGCTTGTTGTTGTTGTTGTTGTTTTTGTTTTCATGGCAACTGTATTCCACTGTGGGCCTGGTTCTGATGTGGGAAAACACAAAAACAGTTGGATTCACTTGATGACTCAGCTGATCATCACGTAAATATCATTTTATTGCAGCTTGTTGTAGTTGTTGAAACATGAGTTGATTTCAGACAAACAAACTTGTGTTGAATGACAATTTTGTCACTAGTTAGCAGTGTCTTTCCTATTTTCCTGAATGCAGCACTGAATAAAATGTTTTGATTCCAGTTGAGTCAGTTCAGTTATAGTTTTAGTACAAAGTGTTGAATGTGAATCTGATTAGTTGCCACACAGCGGTTAGTGTTGACTTTACAGTTACGTTCACCTGCTGCAACAGACTGCTGGTGTGTTTTATTTTTACTGGGACCTGAATCCATCAGTAGAGACACAATGTGTGATGATACCTGAAGTTGCTGAGTGTCCACAGTTCCGAGGCCGAGCATCTAATTTATGGCTGAAAAAAGAAAACAGGTTTTAAAAAATCCAGTTTCACTTCTGTTAGTCTGGTTCATGAAAGAATAAATGAACTGTAGAATCATTGTTTTTTCTAGAATGACATCTTTCTTTATGCTGAAACAGTTTGTCACATGACAAACTGCTGGTTTTAAGTGGATTTTAAGCTGTGGATCTGAACTGTGATTGTGCAAAGCAGTGTGGTGTTACAGTAGGGTGTGACCTTTACCCTCTGTGGTGGCTGGGGTGGAGTCATCAGGTTGGTCCGGTTGGTCTGGTTGGTCAGCAGGTGTTGCTACAACAAGAAACAATGAATTCTCATTGACATAAACCAACAGAGGCCGCATCCACAGTGATGTCACTCGGCTACTGATGTTCTGACCCATGACGACCTCTTGTTCATTTGTGTTCTGAGTCATTCACTTTTGTTCTGGGAGTTAAACACCAACTGATCTTTGAATGTATCTTGATGGTTCATCCTGATCTTTGAGTTCTTTGTCATGTCCTCTGAATTCTTTAGTTTGACTTCATTTCTTTTTCTTGAATCTTAACTAGTAATATTGACCCCAAAATTGTTTCTTTTAGCTTTTTATCTTAATTTCTTTTGATAACTCTTCATTTTGACCTTTTCAATTTTAATCTTGACCTCAGAATTCTTTGTTGATTTTGAAGTCAAAATGTTAACCACCAAATTCTGCATGCAGTACCCACATCCATTACCTATGTCCGCTTATGCTTAGTGGGTTGTGGGGGGCTAGAGCCGTCCCAGCTGACATTGCGTAAGAGGTGGGGTACACCTGGACAGGTCGCCAGTCAATCACAAAGCTGACACAGAGACAGACAACCTTTCACACTCACAGTCACACCTACAGGCAATTTAAAGTCATCAGTTAACCTAACCTGCATGTCTTTGGATTGTGGGAGGAAGCCGGAGTATCCAGAGAGAACCCTCACTACCTCAAATTCTTTATCTTAATCTTTGATGTCTTTAAGTTGGCTTTGAATTCTTCATCTTGATCTCTACATTTTCCACCCTGATCTTTTATCATATATTAATCTTGACTTCTGAATTCTTACATTTGTAGTCTGGATTCTAAAAACCTTAAAATTTAAAAAATATAACTCTTTGTTTGTCCATCCTAGTCTTGATGTTCTTTATGTCAATTTTTGAAAACTTCATCCGGACCTTTTAGCCTTTTTTCTTGAAATTCTTCTTTTAACAAAATAAAGAACACATAAACACTGAATGTTTTACAGATACAAAGAAGTCATTATTTTGAGCTCATCAGTCTCAGTTTACCTTCAGTGGAGTCAGGAGTTTCTGGACTCTGCTCCTCAGGTTCCTCGGTATCAGACGTTGCAGAGTCACCCTGGTTTATCTCCTCAGTGACCTCAGAGTCCAGCATGTCACTGCTTTCCTGATTGTCAGGCTCAGCAACACCATCACTGTCAGTCTGACTCATCTTACTGTCTCTGTCACTCTGGGTTTCAACATCTTTGTCTTTGTCCTCGATCACGCTGTCGTTACCTTTACTGTCGTCCTCCTCTGAGGTCACCTCCTGCTCACCCTCTGCTGGTTCCACCTCCTCTGACATTTCACTTATGTCATCTCCTTCCTCCCTCACCAGCTCCTCATTCCCTGCTTCTCCCCTCTCCTCTAAGTCCTCCAAGGCCACGCTGTCATCATTGACCTGGCTCTTGTCCTTGTCTGCTGTGGTGACCTCAGTCTCAGTCTCAGAGTCAGTCTCAGAGTCAGAGTCAGTCTCAGAGTCAGAGTTAGTCTCAGTCTCATTCTCAGAGTCAGGCTCAGAGTCAGTGTCAGAGTCAGAGTTAGTCTCAGTCTCAGAGTCAGAGTCAGTCTCAGAGTCAGAGTTAGTCTCAGAGTCAGAGTTAGTCTCAGAGTCAGAGTCAGAGTTAGTCTCAGAGTCAGAGTCAGCCTCAGTCACAGAGTCAGAGTCAGTGTTCAAGTTTTCGTTTGAGTCAACATCACTGTTGTTGTCACTTTCGACATCAGCTGCAGCATCCTCCATATCTGAGGGTTAAATATACACTTATCAATTATTTGTTATCATGCCTCCAATAAACATCAGCATAGGGAATCTTTATTCAAATAAGACAGTAAATTGATCACATAGACATGTGGCAACAAGCCAATCAGTGTGCTGCTTCTGTGGCTGCAGTGTAACATTAATGAAAATATTCAACCTTTGATGTCTTCCTAAATAAAGATACCAATGTTTGTGCATCAACACGTCTGTTTGATCAAACCTGAAACAAACTCAAACCTTTGTCTGAATCTAATGAAGAATAGAAACCGGGAACTTTTTTCTGTAAATTTGCTAAAGTTGATTATTAATAGATGTGGTTACATGGTCTCAAAACCTGTGCATAAAAAAAACAGCCGTGTGCATGTGATACGGGCGTGTAGAACTCTATTCGTGACCACGGGGCATTGACGAGTGCATGAGACGGGTCGAGCTCACGCTTGTCGCAGCCTTGTGCTTGCAGATAATGCTCTGTACGCCCATATCTCATGTCACTGTTTAACACTTGATGTCTCCCCTCCTTTGATCATTGGTCATTTTGGACACTGACCATGACAGTCCAAGACAAGCAGTTAACCGAGAGAACATTTCCTCCAGAAAGGAGAGATTCTGTCTAACCTTAAAGAAATTCTTCAGCTCTGATTTGATAATGTTTTTAATCAAATGGAAATATTCTACATCTATTACTTAATTTCAGACACATTACATTTAAATTCAGCCTGAAAGATTTGGTATTTAAAAATCAAGTCTACTAGAATTTGAAATAAAACATCAAACACACTAACCTTGTGCTTCAGTGGTCTCAGCTGAATCTGAAGGAGCTGAAATGGACAAATGAACAGAAAAATGTGTTTGCTTGTATGTTTTTAGGGAATTGAACATCCTCATTCTTTATGTAGGTTTGGTTTCAGGTCTGTGTGACCCTGCTGTTTGACTGTTTTAGGGGAAAGAAGTCCTGAATCATCAACATTAAACAAACTAAAGACACGTCAGACAAAGAAGAAAAAAGGAAACCTGAAGCTGACTGATTACCTTCAGATGCTTCAACAGAGTTGTCGCTGTCGGCAGCTGTGGAGACCAATCAACATGTTACTGATAGTATATGTGACACATAACATACTGATGATGTCTCGTGTCACATATATTATAACAGATATATAGTAGTAGTAGTGAGTAGAAGTAGCAGTAGTAATAAGTAAAGAGTAAAAAGTAGTATTAGCAGTGACTAACGATTAACGGGATAAATATTTAGTGTAGCAGTTTATTTAGTGCTGATGTTGGAAATCTAATGAAGTACAATACAAAAACCTTTTGAACTGAGTTGGATTCTGGTGGCCTGCTTTATTTTTGGTAACAGTAGTTATAATAAAGGTTATTAATGCAGTATTTATCAAAACAACACCTGTTTTCAGGTGGATTTCAGTTTTATTAGAATTTAATGTCAATTAGAAAGTCTGTTGTGGGTAGAAACTAGTCTTTTTTCTGGGATGTAGAGTCGTGTATCATCAGCATAAAGACGAAGTGAAACTTCAATGATATGACACAGTGACAGCATTTATTATGAAATGGATCTAAAATGGAACAGACAGACAAACTGGAAAACAGACAGACATGTGAACAGGTCAACAGATAGGCAAGCAGACAGACAGGCTGAAAGATATACAGGTTACCTTGAGTCTCTTCATCAGAGTCTGTGCTGTCAGCAGCACCTGTGGAGACAATACACGGGTAAACAGACAGACAGAGAAACAAACAGGTAGACAGTCAGACAGATACAGACAGGTGAACAGACAGACAGAAAGACATACAGGTGAACAGACATATAGATGAACAGACAGACAGACAGGTTACCTTGAGTCTGTTCATCAGACTCTGTGCTGTCAGCAGCACCTGTGGAGACAATACACAGGTAGACAGACATGTGAATAGACAGGGAAACAAACAGGTGGACAGACAGATAGGTGAATAGACAGACAGGTTACCTTGAGTCTGTTCATCAGAGTCTGTGGTGTTGGCACCACCTGTGGAGACAATACACAGGTAAACAGATGAACAGGTAAATAGACTGAGAAACAAACAGGTGGACAGACAGACAGACAGGTAAACGGACAAACAGGTAAATAGACACAGAAACAAAGGTGAATAGACAGACAGACAAACAGACAGTCTGTGCTGTCAGCAGCACCTGTGGGGACAATAAACATGTTGCCATGATGTGATATTGTCTCTCTCTCACAGACAGGTGACCACCCACACAGAGCCAGGTTCTGGTTCTGGTTCTGCTCGGGGTTTCTGGGTTAAGGAAGTGTTTCCTTGCCACTGTCTCCTAGTGCTGCTCATGGTGGGATCTGTTGGGTCTCTGTGAATATAAAGACTTGGTCTCGACCTGCTGTATATTAAAAAGCCCTGGAATAACTTTGTTAAGATTTGGTTCAATAGAAATAAAACTGAACTGATGCTAATTGCAGCAGCTTTCACAAACAAGACTTCTTGTGAACATTTTACTGAAAACGTCTTCTTTTACAAACAAAATATACATGGTATATAAAAGGGGAAAGAAAAACATATGTATTCATATTTAGGTACATATATTCAAGCATATAGCTAGCAATATATGGTATATATACAAGGTGGGGGTTAGGAGCTGGAAAACTTAGAAGCTGTGTCTCTTTTGTGGTTGTTTTCTGTTTTTGTAGTCTTTTTGCATCTTTTTTAAATGGATTTGTGTCTATTTGTGGTTGTTTTGACTCTTTTGTAGTCCTTTTGCATCTCTTTTTAGTTGTTTTACATCTCTTTGTCATCATTTTGTATATCTTTGTAGTCATTTTGCTCTCTTTAAAGTAGTTTTGCACCTCCTTGAAGTAGCTTTGTGCCCCCTGACCGCTCAGGCCCCTGGGCCTGTGCCTAGTTGGCCCTTTTCAGTAATCCCTCTAGTTCTGAACATGTAAAGGGACTTAAAACTGAAAAATATGAAACCTTAATCCTCACCGTCAGGTTCGTCCATTTCTTCTATTGTGGAATCGTTTTCGTCACTGTCATCTGAAGTGGCTTACACACAAAAACAATTACAGCTATTTGAAATAAAACTATGAAAATATACATATAAAGGAAAGAAAATGTGCACAACTGACCTGGTGATTCAGTCGTCTCATCTGACTCTGAGGGAGCTGAAACAGTAAGACAGGTTCACAGACAGGCAGGTGAACATACAGACAGGTTTACAGACAGAAAGGTTCATAGACAGAAAGATTAACATGATACAAGTTCACTGACAGACAGGTGAGCAGACAGGTAAACATACAGGCAGGTCAAAAGAAAGATAAGTGTACACACAGACAGATGAACAGACAGACAGGAGAACAGACAGACAGGTGTATAGACAGACAGGTGAACTCACAGACAAAAGCACAGACAGACAGGAGAACAGACAGACAGGTGAACAGACAGACAGGTTACCTTCAGTTTGTTCATCAGAGCCTGTGCTGTCAGCAGGATCTGAAGAGACAACATAACATAATGTTGCATAATGATGAATGTAGTTTCTATACAGTGTGCATGTAGTGTGTGTAAGGTGTAGTGTTTATTTATTGTGTAGTGTGTGATGTATGTTGTTACCTGGCTGTGAAGTCACATGTTCACCTGTAGTTCCTTCTACAACATCAAAAACAGAAAACACCAAAATAAACAATAATACACCTTAGCTGTCAGAATGTGTGTGTTAATATGTATGTGTGTGTCTTAGTGTGTGTTTGTGTTAATATGTGTGTGTTACCATTCAGGTGAGCCAGCAGAGCACTTCTCTCTGAAACAGCAGAAACAAACACAAACCCGCTGTTAGAAACTAAAGAACTCTAGTGAAGCAATGCAGCTGCTGCTGGTTCAGGTTGAGGCTGTAATGAACACTTCAGCGTGTAGGGGGCACTGACAGCTCTGTATGCTGTTAGTTTAAAAAATAATTTGACGTGATGTAGAGGCAGTGAATCTGCTGCACTCTGATTAGTTGCTTTCTCCAGCCGCAGTCATTTAAATAAATCTGCTGGATCTGATGTCATCAGGAGGCGTGGCATCTCCACTGGGTCAAAGGTCAAAGCTTCAACTGAACCAAAGGATTAGATTTAATTTAAATTCATCAACTGAAATGGAAAGTTTATATTTACCATCATCTGTTGTTCCCTCTGCAAGACAGACAGATGGAGAGAGAGAGAGAGAGAGACAGACAGACAGTCAGACAGACATATATTTATTTATGTATATTTATACAATTTGGTGTTTGCAATATTATTTAGCTAATCAATAATAATTTATTTTCTTTTAACAAAGTAAACAAAACTCAAAAAAATATTAATTATGTTAGTAGTGATCATTGATTACTTTATTACTTATAGTAACTCAATTTAACCATTTATCATGGAAAGTTATTATATATAATATAACATTAATAAAAGAAATACTATTGCTTTTTAACTATTATTGATAAATGATGATGTCATAACTTACCTTGAACTGGAGCTGTGAGACAAACGGCAGTGAGAGTAACGAACAGCAATACAACACACCTGTAACACACACATTTGTGAACAGGTTAATTTGAATGCAGCCACTTTGCATGTTGTTTTCCTACACAGTGATGTGGTACAGGAAAAGAGACGGACAAAAACTTTTCACTGTTTTCACTTCACAATATCGTCAGTGGTTGTTGACAGCAAATTCTAAGCATGAAAAGATAAATTAACAAATGTAAAAAATAGCCTAAGAATGTAAACTAGAACGTAAAGTAAGTAATGTAAACTAAAAACATAAACTCAATAACGTAGCTTAAACTAAAAAAATGTAAGCTAAAGAATGTAAAGAAAAGAATTTAAACAAAAGAATGTAAAGTTTATTTCAATTCAGTTTTATTTATGTAGTGCCATATCATAACA
>JAVQJD010068316.1:0-21380 GCA_036023655.1 Nannoperca australis
TCTTTAAAGTTAAGACTAGTTTAAAGTCATCTTCATTGAAAAGTACAGTGCTTTTCCTTCAAAAATAAGGACATTTCAATGTGACCCCAAACTTTTGAACGGTAGTGTATATATATAACAGATTTTTGTTTTTACATATCCTATACACATATTTTGATAATAAATAGAAAATATAAAGTATTTCAGCTGTTTTTTGTGTTCAGTTTTAAACCGACTGTGTTGCAGTACAGACGTGGTTATGACGAACTCTGGCTTTGATGAAGGGAAAGAGGGAGAAAGATAATCAGATTGCTACATGACTCATCTCTACCAGCTCCACATCTCTCTGGACTTTGCTGAGCCAACGCACTCACCATTCTCTGTCTTGCCACAAGCTGCACCAAACATACATAGGATCATTTATTTAGATACAACTGTCTTGCTGTGCAGAAATGCAATCACAGTTAGATTTGATGGATTCCTGAGTTTTTAATGGGTAGCTGTGTCTTTAGCGTTCGTCTGTAATATATGAGCAGAGAAACAGGACATCCGCTTTCGAGGCTTATCAAACATTTAGTATCCAGACTCCCCAGGATAATGGCCTCTCGTGTCCTCTGACTGACTGGGTAATGACCCGTGAGCCTCATGCAGCAGGTCACACCCACAAACACACCAATAAAACACTAATCCATGGTAGCTTGCAAAGCACTCACATTAATTCCTACTAAAGGGGAGTGCACTCTAAACTGTAAAGTGCTTTGGATAAAAGAATACATGCATTCTGTCACACACACAAAGTGGTGTTGCAGGTGTTACGCACGTTGCCCCTCCTGTCAGCTGGAGTTGATTTATTCATATGTTGCAGCAGCGTATTCTTTAATAGTGGTTTCATTTTCAGCCTGCACCTGAAACATAAACACACTTTGTTATCCGATATTGCCAAACACAAGCATGAATACTGTCACGCATGCACCCAGGCAAGCACCCTGTGCACATAAAACACGTCTCAAGTATGAACTGGGGCACACAGACGGCGCATGCCGTCTCTTCCCTCACAGTTATGTGAAGAAACACAATTTAAGCAGCCGATATCTCTCTAACAAGCGTACAGCTAGGCACAAACTACCAGTTACATGCCTCATTGGGATTCATTTATGTGTGGAAGATTGTTTGTGCAATTGCGTGTTATGTGTGTGTGGTAAAAGAGATAGAACCGAGTCTGCAGCTGATGAACGGGAGATCATTACTGCTGCAGAGAGACGGCATAATGAGCTCGCTGCATCCTTGCGTACTGCAAACAAGCATCCAGGTCAAGAAGAGAAGCTGGTGTCTTCAAGTGATGGTTTAAAGATGCTATCAATTATCTCTGCAGCCCGCTTTGACGCTATGATCTCACCCAGCATGGCGGTAAAATAGGAGAAGAGTTTGACTTGATTTTCCAAAAATCATGGGTGAAAAAAAAAAAAAAAAAACTTATTTTTCATAGCTTAGAGCTTCAGCTTTCATGTAAATCTTGCACTGGTGTTAAATGGAAGATTTAAGAATTGATGGCAGTTGTGTGGGCATGCATCTCAAGATAGACTGCAGCTCTAGGCATCGACAAGTTAAAAATATTCGTGCCTGGTAATTCACCCATGAAATGATGACAGAGCGCGCACGAATGTGAGGAATGTGGAGGAGTTATCTCTGCCATTGATTGTCACTGTAAAAATGTGTGCGTCTCCCCGTGGCCTGCTATTAGCAGAGTAATGAGACACCTGTTATTCTCGTACTCCTCCAGCATCCCACAGTCCCTCTGGGGGAGATCAACAGTCTCACAACAGCAGAGGGACGATGACAGGAAAAGGAGAGAGGAGGGAGAGCGAGAGAAAGAGGAAGACACCGTGAGAGGCACAGAGGGAAGGAAGTGGAGAGAAAAAGCACAGGGACGAGGACAGGTACTGAGAGGCAGAGCCGAGACAGAGAGAGGAGGAGGAGAGAATGATTTGATTGAGACGGTGTGCTGGGGACAAATGTTGTTCATTAGAGGTAATTGCCTTTCTCAGTCAACCTCCTCTCGTTTGGTTTTCATTTCAACCTGATTTGTCGGTTCATTTCCCAAGTGAGCGAGTTCACACTCAATCTTCTCACCTCTCCGCTCTCGACCACAAAGGGGAGTGAACAGGTTTGGCGGGATTTATACTCGGGGACATCCATGGCTTGCAGAACGCAGGCGTGAACAACTGAGTGAGCGCCGTGATTCAAACTCAACATTGAATATTTATGATCTTTCCCCCTCATATGCTAAATGCATATTTTTGATCATCTTGTCACTGTTTTAAAGTAGACTTGACAGAGGAATTGCACACAGCTTGAGTTGAGCTTTCTGCAAGTGAAGAATATGCCCATGTATTTTATTAGTCAACAGGACAACAAGCGCGGGGAAGCATCCCAACAACTTCCTCTGGATCCTTCATGGGATCTCCAGGTGCTCGCTGCCGTCAGTACTCTCATTAACAGTCGAGCAGCAGCTCAACTCTAACGTCCCCCCAACCTGATGAGCTCAGCATTCTTAAATACATATTTATGATAACATTATGAAGCACATTTGTAAGATTATTTTTGTAGATTCATGGCCTTAATTGCATAAAGATTCACTAATACCTGCTGTGAATGGAGACAAAGGGAAAAGCCAAAATTGTAAAGCTAAAATTTGAAACTAAACGCCGAAGTACTGATCTTGAACCCTGAAACAAAAATAATAAATAAAATAATGTAACTAAAAAAATGTATGAAACGTTTTTCAATTAAAAATTAATTTTCATTCATTTCTCAAAGCTCTTTGAATAAATCATGTATTTTATTTTATCTGTAAATCCTATTTTATATCAGATTTTTGACACTTTCGGATCTTTTTTTTTTTTTTTTTTTTACAGTTTAACATTCTCACTTAATTGATTCATCATCAATATTAAAAAATACCCATCAGAGTTTCAGAAAGCCAAAAGTGACACATTTGAATCTCTTGATTTGCTTGAAATATCAAAGATATTCAGTTTACAATCACGAGACAGCGGGAACCAGAGAATTATGTGCATTTTTGCTTGGAAAAGGACTCAAACAATGAATTGATGATCAAAATAGTTGAAAGTTAATTTCCATTTGATCCACAATTCGATTAATTGACCGAGACATTTCAGATCTAATACTTACTTTTTATATGGAGAAGTTGGTTGCTTATTAATTAATTACTTATTAGTCACAACTGACAAACACTAGGATGGATCTAAATCGTCACCACACGTTTCAACACTTCAGTATTGCAAGGCCTACAGCATCTCTGCTTCTTTCCTAAAGACTAAGAAAGTAAAGAAGCAGTTTTCATAGTTGGTAGAGAATTTGGACTGCGTTTAATCATGGCTGACTAACCTTTATGTATAAACAAAAATGATAAAAGCGTAGCACAAGCAAAGCAAAACGTCACAAACACCATTGGACCAACTTCCTGTTTTTCATTCAAGAACCGCTCTAAACACAAGATATTTAGCCTTATTCATACACTGCCTCTACAGCTGTTGTTCTGCAGCCACTTCTTCTCAGCAAAGTGTCACATTGTTGTTGCTCACCTCCTGAAAAGCTTTTTCCTCTCAAGTTTTTCCCCACAGGCAGGACGGCCAGGTAACGACAGACCACGACCCAATTCTCAACTCTGAGGAAAGCTCTGCTTGTTACGAGAACATCGAAAACCACCAAATGGCAGCTAAATCATAAACACACACACACACACACACACACACTTTTGTATCAAATATAACTAGTGGAAAAATGTAAAAACTGTCAGCATTTATTTAACTATACATTGTCCAGTAGACTTGGTAGATTTTGCAGTAAATTGCATTAGTTTTGTGAGTTAAATTCACACCAGCAGTCGACATAAAAGCTCTCCCTTTAACGCTAAAACCACAGAAATATGCAGGAGGCTCAGCACTAACTAGCATGCTCAGATCTCTCCTGTCTTATTCAAATGCTTTCCCAAATGTAAAATGACTTCGACCTTGAGGTTTCCAAGAATGGAAGGCGCATGTCAGTGTGACACTTTCAGCGCAGAGCGGCTTCACCAGAAAAGTCTCTTTGACTGGCATTTGTAGAAATATCCAGTGGAAAAACTCCTATGTATCAGCTTCAAGATGTTAACAAAAAAAGCCATTATGACACAAACTAGTTTAGTCAGGAGACAAAAAAAGAAACGTTGCACCTTTTTACGATTGTCAGAGTTGTTACAAGCAACAATAAATAACAGAAAACGGCTTGATCGATTGGAATGGCAAGATGTACATTTCAATTTGAGCTCTACAAAGACTACAACTGTTTGCATAAAACATACATATAAAAAGGCCTGAACATGAGGACATCAGAATAACATCATTTATCTTAGCTTTCTTTACACTTTACTCAGAGGCAGCACATGATAAAAAATACATTCTCTGCCTGTCTGCTGTTTGAAAAACAGAACCAGACAGGCAATCAGGCAGACGTGCGAGTAGAAAGGAAAGCAAATGAATAAAAGAAATATACAGTATACATCCCATTTCTTCCCAACAAATCCTGTCCACTTCCACAGCGGAAACTGCTCAGTTCCACCCACTGTTTTTGGAATAGCATCCCATCTTCCAGGCATTTTATCCCAAATTTCCTAACTGGGATTCTAAATGGATGGCTGGTTTTATTCCTTTGGGAAAACAAGGGAAAGAAAGACCTGATAGGCTCCCTGGGCAGCTGAAAAGGCACTGCAACTGGTCAAAGTCTGCATCCATCTTACATCTCTGCCCTCCGATTGGTTCCCTTGTCTCGGCTGGCCATATCCTCCTCCAATTCCTCTTCTTCCTCTTCGTAATTCTCTTCCTCGTTATTCTCTGCTGCTTTTCTGTGACCCCCCTCCTTTCTTGGTCCGTCCTGGTTTTTTGCTTCACCCTGAAGCAAATCACAAGCACACACCAGACTATTTAATGGCCACTACATGCACATTTTGGATATTTTCCCATAAATTCAGACATTTATCCATGTCAATTTAACTTACAGGCAAATTATATTATTTGTGGAATCTGTGGTTTGTGACTCTGTGATGGGGGAACTGGTGTTAACATGCTGGCATGTTTCTCCTGCTCATCCGTCTATTGGATTGTAACATAGGTTTTTAGTGCTATTGTAAGTAAATGGAAGCAGCGACACTTGTGTACACTGAAAGAACAGCAGTGGATGAATGAAGCTGAATGGAGGGGAAGCTCCACTGAGCTCAAATTACAGAGAAACATAAGTACGTTCACTCATTAGGTCACTGGGTCTGAGTATGAAACAAGTCAGGAAAAGGAGTGGGGGGGGGGGGCTTTACAGATACACCATCATATTAAGTTATATGGACTTACAACCACATAAATTATGTCTTTAACTGATCTAAGTTTGAAAATATCCAGACTGTGAAACAAAATGATTCTACATATTAATAGTTACATGCACAAAATTGACTGTGCAGAGTTCCTGGCCACAAAAACATCTAGGGATTATAAATAAACGAATGTCACTCTATAAGGGGGTCAGGAGTCAGGGTCAGTTACACAACAGAAAGTAGTAGGGAGTCAAATGTCTTGCTCAAGGACACTTCAGCATAATCAAAAGGTTTGTATGTTACTTAACTCTGGAGATCATATCACTTCTTAAAATTACCTCTTAGAAATATTAAGACCAACCAAGAAATACATTACACATTTTACAACACTGTGTAAACAGGAGTAAATAATAATAAATATACTATATTAACTTTGAAAGATTGTGTGTAAGCGTCTCCATTCAAACTGATTTGCGCATTAGGACAAATGAAACAAACCAAGCCCAGGTGGTAACACGACACCCCGACAGACTCAACACCTGATCTCCTTCATTTAACAGAACACGCATGGGCCAGTTTCAGGTTACATGGACAAAGCACAGGCACACACGCACGCACGTGTAGCCAAAACAGCTTATATGTCAGTTTTGTAAATATTACTTTCCGGATGTGATACCATAAGATCCCAGGTAATAAAAAGAGATTCCCCAGTTATGCTGAAGAAATGGGTATTAATTATTATTGGTGACACTCTGCTGTCTCAACCGGCAACCATGACGTCTGAATTATGAAACTGTGTAAATGAATTAAGATGCAGCATCCTAATGGCAACTGGATGCTGGATTAAAACAAACTGATATCAGTGAAGTGACTGGGACTCCTTTGAAATGTTAAGTGTGTTTTTAGCATTGAATTTAAAATAAAATAAAATGTAACTTCTTCTGATGTGTGTCTTGGTACCAGGAGACGCCTCCAGCCACTTCAAATCACCAGCGAGTTTCACTGAAAATGTGTGAAAATGTACAGAAACCCACCTGTTCTATGTTCTCCTCGTTATACAGATCCTCTCCTTCCTCCTCCACCTCCTCCTCCCCTCTCTTCTGCCCACCAGCTATATCCTCCTGAGCCTTCCGTACGTCAACAAAGAGAAAAATAATAATACATAAACAATTATGGTTCGGCAAGTCAGAACAAAGACACAGTTAAATGTACACTGTGGTAAACTGATCCAAATTACAAATGTATAACAGGGTTATGTTGCCATATATGCTCCTTGATATCTTTTGTATTACTTTACTCAATATGTAGAGTGTTACACACCTCATCCTCTACTTCCTCCTGGTACTGGTCATCCAGCGCGTCTTCCTGTTGATCTGGGTTTCCAGCTATCTGAACACACACAAATCACACAAGTTTAAAACCATTACTTGAAGAGAATTTATTTTCCTAGATCCTCAGGTTTCTTTCCTCAAAAGGTTTCCATCCCAACCTCTAATCTTTGTCATATGTCAGCACTCATATCTTCCTCCCACCGTAATGAATATAGCTTCTGTGTATTTGACTGTTGCTGTTCTCCGGCCCCTTACTCACCACCAGTTCCTCCTCCACAGCAGGCTGTTCGGGGCCCGGATGTGCGTCCTTGTGCTGGGCTGGCGCTGCCGGCTCCGCTTCCTCCCCTACCACCTCCTCTTCCTCTTGTGCGACCCTGTGCTGCGGCCGCTCGTCCTCGGCCTCCTCAAACTCGTCCTCTCCCTGGTTGTTGGGGTCGTCCTCGGGGTCCAGGTCACCATCAGCGCCCTACAGAAGAACAGATCATAGTAAAATAACACAGAGTGGTACTAGTGGGTTAACATTTGCATAAGATGGAAATGTATAACGCATTAGCATCAGAATAAGAGCAGGAGATGTGACCAAATGGATGCAAAACTGCAGTGTGGGGGTTTAATAATGTGCTTGGCAGAATAAAACTGATTATGGCAGTTAGTGTACTCTAATGTATTAACTGCCTTGTTGGTATTCAGAAGACCTGATAGATCAACGGGTTGACTGACAAGTGGAAGATGAATGTGCCAGGGAGGATGAAAGAATCGATTATTGGGCGGATGGCTGGGTGAGCGTATGACACGCGATACACTGGTGTGAATGTTAAGTGACTGAACGAGCTGAAAGGAAAGACGGACGATAAAGACACATGTATTAACAGACGGTGTGAGCAGGAGAAGATCGTCACCTGCTGATGTGGTGGCACTCTCTGATCCACTTCTTGTTTCTCTTCCTCCTCATGTAGCATATGAATATCTCTCTCTGTTAACACACACACACACACAAAAATGTAATGCTGTCTCGCTAATGGGGTGTAATGATGAATATTCTTTACTATCTGACTGTTGATCAGGATCAGGATTTTTTTTCTGTCTTTCTCTCTGTCTCACCTTCTTCATCGTCAGTGTGACCGTCCTCTTCTCCCTGAACAATATCATTGTCCATGTTCTCATATGCGGTCCTCTTCCTAAAAGCAACAGTGACAATGCTGGTCAGTCAAAAGAGCCACGCCACAACAGAGCTATTAATGTCAAGAAATGTGTATGTGTATTACCGTGTGTTTAAAAATGCACTGCTTGCCTGTACATAGCAGTTTTTGTTCAGTAGCTTTCTTTTGAGCTATATATCTAGCTGTATCTACGTGAGATAAAGTATATCATTGGTGTGGTAGAACTGCTCCAGTTTGCCTTTAAGTAGACACATCTGCATATTAAGGCCGATACAATTTTCCCTTTCGTCTTTGTACAAATGTCATCAAAGCGTCAAATGTTTCCTCCTGGATTATGGATGTGTGCGTGTTGCCAGAATCAGAGAAAAATGAGTTTGGTGAGATGCAAACATCGCTGTGAATCACCACTTCAAGTTTGCAGAGACTGTATCCGGCTGTCATGCTAGTCTCATGAAGTGTTCCTTTAGAAAAAGATCATTTAGAAAATGTCCGACACAAAGAGACCTTTTTATTTATTTCCACATGAGAGGTTCAGCTCATTATGAGTCATTTCCTGAACATTTGGAGGACTATCCCTGTAGTGTTTAATTTACTGTCAAAAGGACTTTCTTTCTTGACCTGGAAACCTTGAGGACAGAATATTGGTATTTGACATACTCACATGGTAAAAGGTGACGCGTGGATGGACCTGAACTGTGGGATGAAACTGGGTGTGTTTGTTCACTGCTGGATTGATATTATGTTTTCTGCGTATATACATGTCTTACTGTTTATTTATGGTGGTGCTTGTTTCATGTAAAAAAAAAAAAAAAGAAAAAAGATTTAAAAAAAGATGTAAATTCTCTGTCTCCATGTGACCTTTGAGCTAATCTAGCAACAATGTCACCTTCTTCTTGTCATGTTAAAGCTGGAGTGTGAAACCTTTGTCTCCTCTTTCTGGGCAGTGAGACAAAACACAAACACTGTCGAGTGCTTATGATGTACACTTGAATTAAAATGTGTCCAAACTTCTGACTGGTACTGTATGCCTACTTTTTATTGTAATCCTTCCTCTGAGCTCACTTTTTCCCCATATCCCTAGTTGCTGTAGCCTAATCCGTCGCTATGGTCGCTCCCCTCAGCTCTGGCATCCCACAGCCATGTAGACTGAACGATGTGAAGCCAACTCTGATTTAAAATCTGACCTTTGGTGCTCCTGCCTCAGCTGCTGCTCCCGTCTGTCGGCCTCCCTGTGCTGCTGCTGCTCTCGCTCCTGTTCCTGCTTCAGCCTCTGCTCCCTCTCCTTCAGCACCTTGTCTCTCTGAACCTGCAGGGCCTCCTGATGCATCCGGATCTGCCTGTGCTCCTCGGCCCTTTGAGCCTCCAGGCGCTGCTGCTCCTGCTGCTGCTCGTAGGCCGACTTCACACGCTCCACCTGGGCGTGCGCCTCCTGCTGCAGCTGGGCCTCCTGATGGGGACCCTTTGGAGAAGACAAATAGATGCTAAATGAATAACAAAATTAAGGACAAAAATAAGACTAAATCAAACACACAGAGTTGCTGCTAATTTGAGACATAAACGGAGAGGTGTGGTATAATCTATCCTTTGGGAAAGTTTAGTAGATGACAACGTAAGACAAGGAGCACAACTCATAAAGAGCAAGCTGTCATTAATCAAAGAAGTAAACACTGAGGAAAGGTTGTAATTCATTCCAGTTCCTCTGGGATTAAAGCTAAATGATTAGCACTTCAATATGAGCAGTAGCTGCGTCCCCGATATGACAGGAACACAAGAGACTCATTTATGATTCGAAGGTTTGTTACGTTGCTCAAGAAAGTCAATTTTGAACAATTTTAATGACACTATGTCGTAAATGTGAAACTAGAAACTAGCAACAGTCAAATGAGATGCAGGAAATGAAAGCCATTTTAAGGCCCATTGTAACCCTGTTTAGATAAGACTGAGTAGTCCAAACCAGTTCTGACCGGTTGTGGCTGGCGTCTCTGTCTGTCCAGGGCGTTCTCGTCCGGCTGTTCCTTTTCTGGCTCCTCCTCTTCCTCCTGCTGCTCATCCTGTGCTTGGTCCGGGTCCTCCTCCAGCTTCTGAGGCTGTCCTGCTTGAGCCATCTCCTCCTCTGCCAGCTCCCTCTTCCTCTCGGCCTCTCCCTCTCCATCCTCCTCTTTGTCTGACAAGGTGTGCTGGGACTTGATGTCGGACTGGACATGCACCTCCTCCTCGTGATGCTCCAACTGAGGACAAAGCAACGACAGAAATCCTTTCATTTGTGCGTTTTCATACTTACAGTATGCCCTTTTGTCTTGATAAATCAAGTGATCCAATAGAATCCCACATTACCCTGGACTCAGTGTCCTGGTGATCCTGGTGATCCGTGTCATGGACGGGCTCGTCTTTGTGTGGCTGTTCCAGTATTGTGGCCGGCTGAGCTTCATGGATATGGGGCTCGGGTGCTTTGGCAGCTGCTTGTGGCAGATTGGGCACCCTGTTCAGGGACTCCTTCAGCTGCTTGTATTCATCCACCTGCGTCTAAAGTGAATAACATACACAACCACAGGAGGGCTAAGAGAGAAGGTCCTGGGGGATTCGCGTGATGCTGCATGATTCTCAGCATTCAGAAATGACTATAATCCTCTAGATTTGTGACAGAATAAGCTGGATATTTGTTTGACATATTTTGATTCTATAATAAAAAGGTCTGGTAGCTCACGTTGAAAAATAAGCTTTTCTACAAACCCCTTGTTTCCTAATTTACAAAGAAGCCTACGTTTTCAAATGGTCAATGTTGGCTTAACACAGGCTGTCCTACAAGACTTACAACCTAAATTAAATAGTAAAATGAGCAAAATTATCATATAATCTGTAAATATCTGATTAAAGCAAAACAAGAAGCAAAAGGGACTGCGAATATGAACAATCAATCAATGTCAGCTTTCCGCTTTTCAATCCTCGGTGGTACAGACAGATTTCAGTCAGTAAAAGGAGAAAAGGTACCCGCATCCAAAAAGCTCTTCAAGAGGTGCTGCACATTACTGATCCCACCACTGTTCCTCACTTTACTACCTGTATTTGGAACAGACTACAACCCAGCTTTTACACAGAAACAACACTACGAGTCTAAAGACATGCTAGCAGCTTTGTGAGGCTGTAACACAACAGTGCTTTGTGCTAAATGCTAACATGTTCACAATGACAACATTAAGATGCTGATGTTTAGCAGGTACAATGTTGACCATGTTCACCATCTTAGTTTAGCACGTTAGCAAGCTAACATTTGCTAATTAGCACTAAACACAAAGTACAGCTGTGGCTAATAGGAAAGGCATTAGTTTGAAAGGTTTTTGTATCATAAATGTGAGTGTTGGACAAATTAAAATATTAACCTGATAATGGCAGGATGAAAAGTCAGATTCAATTATCCAAAGGATTTATCCTTTGGGGACCTCTGTACCACATTTACAGACAATCCATCAAATAGTTGTCAAGATTGTTCTGTCTGGACCAAAGTAGTGGACTGTCCAACAGACCAGCTTTGCCACACCATCCTTTATATTCTCTCTCTCTCTCTCTCTCTCCCTCCCTCCCTCACTCCACTCGCTCATTGTCTCGCTCCACACTCACTCCATTACATCTTTCTGGCTGATTGGCTGGAACGTGCTTTAGATGCAATGCCCTGACAGCCCTGACTAAACCAAACCCCCTGGAGTGTAGGAAAGAGTTGTGTGTGTGTGTGTGTGTGTGTGTGTGTGTGTGTATGTGTGCGTGTGTGTGTGTGCGCGCATGTGTGTGTACCCGTTCAACCAGAAGCACTGATGGAAAGCAGGACAGGCTTTAAAATAAATTAGCAAATGCAGACAGACAGAAAGAAGGAAAGAAAAAGAGAAGAGAGTGAGTGAGTTTCCATCAATGCAGATGGAAAGGAGGACAGCATTTCAAACAGATGAGCACTGTATGGTCAATAAACCATTCAGGCACTTCAAAGGTCAGCCTCAGGGAGAAACAGCAACATCTGATATAATTACCCAAAAATCAAGTAACACCTCGGCTATCCATCTCCCCCCTACTGCAGATTATATAGTCCACTGCAACAAACATTGTTTGTGCTTTACGGAGAAGGTTAAAGAAAAGGTTAAAGTAAGGCTGGGAGGAATGCAGCGGTATACATGGTAGATGAAGCATCAGGAGTCAACTTTTACATCGTCACTGGTTACAGGACTCACTCTTGTTGTCTTTCATCAGTTAGTTTTGACAAGGGCTCATTCAGATTACTGTCAAACTGTACAGCAGTAACATGACCCACCCCCCCACCCACCTGGCTGTTTTACTCCATTAGCACTCACCTAGTCTCTGGAGCTTTACTGCTAACATGCTAAAAAGACAAACCTATTCTAATTACAAATTAAGAACACAACCCCTCCAGTCTTTCTTTCAACTAGATGTCAAACGTTTCCCCCGAGCACACTTGATGGGGGGCGAAATATGTGACCAAAATGCTTGCAATGCATCAGTCAGCTGAGGTATACAGTCAACAATGAGGGTGCATCTCTAGGCTTGCGTCCTACCTGAGCTGCAACCAGCGCACTCTTGTGGTCTTCCAGCGTCAGTGCAAGCTGGTTGTGGGCTGCTTTCAGGTCCTGATGCTGAACCTGAACACACAAACAGTATGAATGAACCATTTCTTTTTATGTAAGGCTTAAATGTTACTCGCAAAAATTACCTATTATTTTATTACCTAAGATAAAATAAAATAAAAGTGTTTTCCCCAATTTTTCTGAGGCATTTTCCTGAGCGACACAACATATCTTCCATGTCAGAGAGGCAGAAGGCACACATTTCATGTCTCTTAATACTAAAAAGAAGTGCATATGACAAAGTCGTATAGAACCGATTTAGTCTCACCTGTGCATCCTGTAGCTGTGTGTGGATGTCATGGTGAGCTTTCCTCAGCTGTTTATTTTCCTCTCTCAGGTTATATACATTATCTGCCATCACAAACAGGCAAACGCATTAACAGAACACATGCATCTAAACAGGACACACATAACACAACAACAATATTCTACTGCAAAGCATTTGCAAAAATAATTCAAACCACTTCTTTTGTATCCTTGTGACACGTTACCAACCCTGGCTCCTATCCTGCTCAGTGCACACAGCACATAGTTGTGTCTGAATATCGTTAATAAGTTATAAGGTTTGAAGAAGAGGACAGTTTTGACTAGGTACTGAATGATACAATACAACATTTTCTAGTCTAGATCTAAAAGTCTGCACATAAAGCACGTACACTTGGCTTCAGACACGCAGTATCTTATCAAGTCAGAAGATGGAGACAAAGTAAGAACATTTAGTGATGACACCACCACATAGAGATGCATTTTTACTGTGTAGGTGTGTGCAACCACAACAACAGAACCATGTGTGTGCGACCATCAGTACCTTTGAGTTGGGAGATTTCCACCTCTTTGACTTGCTGCAGTTTCTCGTAGCGCTCTTTGTGTTCGTCCAGCAGCCGGCTGTGGTCCTCGCCCTGGACATGGTGCTGGTCCTGGAGCTCGTAATACTGCTTCTTCAGGTCGTCATGCTGGTTCTGACAGAGAGGAAAGACTATCGTCATCACGTGGTCTACGTTTTGTTTTTTTCATTATAGAAAAGCATATATTCATCAAAGCTTTTCAAACACATTTACAACAATTTAATTTGAATAGAAATTTGCTGTTTAACTTTTCCAATAGATGAGTAGTTAGGTGGTACCCTGTGTATTGTCTTTTGCATTTTATATTTGATGTACAAGACAAATGACTCAAAAGGATGTATTGTGTAAGGTCAGAGAGAAAGTGTGTGTGTGTGTACGTGTGTGTGTGTATGTGCACAACAGGAAGAGAGAAGGTTAAATGTGAGAATGACAAGAATAGAGAAGCGTACAGAGTGAGGATGTGTTTGTGTATGAGTTTATTACAATGATCTATACCTTTAGCATCTGATGCTGCACTTGGAGAGAATTAAACCTGCTGCCGGATTCTTGCTGTTTGAGTAAAAACAACAACAACAACAACAACAAAACCTCAGCAATTATCTGGTGAAGAGATGAATTATAGTTGATGCTGGCAGTTGAAGCAGCAGTATTTGTGCAGCGCTTTTCAAAACACAACAAAAGGTTACGCAAAGGTTACGCTACAAGCAACTTAACAAAGCAATGCAAGCAAGGCAAAAAAAAAACATGGAGGTGACGAGAGAGATTAAACAGACTACAAAAGCAAGATTACAGCAACAATGTGGTGATTATGTGAAAACGTACCTTCTCTTTGTTGAGAGACTGTTGTGCTTCCAGTTTATAAACCAGATAATCTAGAAAAACATTTTTTTACAAACTGTAGTTAATTTTAACCCCTGTGAAATGTACAACACTATGATACTGACTTACATAAGCATGCGCTTCATTCTGATGCCTCATTAACTCAAACCCACATTTTCAAATACACATCAGTCCATTTGCAAAAATGGCACATGGTCCCTGAATCTAAAGTTTTTATACACATCACTATGTTGTTACAAAGTAAAACACCCATGCTGTTGCACTTCTATACATGTCTTATGCTGCAGAAAACGTTAAAAGGTTAGTAAAAACTAATAATGACCCTACCATTTGTTAAAGACTGGTATTGTGTTGAATCACATTCCAATTCATTTACACATTTACTTAGCAGATGCCTTTGTCCAAAGAGA
Organism: Nannoperca australis; assembly: GCA_036023655.1. NCBI lineage: Eukaryota > Metazoa > Chordata > Actinopteri > Centrarchiformes > Percichthyidae > Nannoperca > Nannoperca australis. The sequence goes on from JAVQJD010068316.1 coordinate 14,553, forward strand.
CTTACAATAATAATGTCATCAAAGGTTGTAAATATACTTTACTGCAGTCTAATATTTGTTCTGCCCCATGATAAGAAGTCTCACAGCGAGATATGACTTTCCCACAGCTCCTTTGAATGGACATTTACCTTGAGCGTCAAAACTGCATACATGTTATTTTTCTCACCTTCTTTGGCCTTTTTGTGCTCCAACCTCTCCTTCTGAAGAGACTTCTCTAACCTGGAGCGATGCTCGTACACCACTAGACATAGAAAACAGAGATGGAGGGACAGAGAGGGGATACGTAAAGGGAAGGGGGATAGAGAGAGAAAACAGGTTGAGTGGCGGTTGGATCCCTGTAATACAAATAATTGCACTGCACAAAACATGTGCACTCAAAGACGCTTATACAGTCATTTTAGAGAGGGACACAGAAGGAGGATGTGCATTTCATGGTTGATACAAGAGCCAGCTGTGATATTTATTCAACCAGCCCGTGATCTCAGTACATGACAGCTCCTCCGTCGGCAGAAAGCTGCGGTATTCCTCACAAGACTGGTGGTCCAAAAGGTGTTTACAAACACTACTACTACTAGTTTAGGCTGCCTCTGTGCCTGGTGGGTGGTGAAAATATGAGGAAGTATAGGTGATTATACAGGAGAGACCCGAGCAGGTTTTAACAAGGCGATTGTATGGTAAATGTGAACATAATTCTCAGCAAAAAATAGTCCCTAAAGCTCCTTCAAAGCCTGAAAGCTCTTGTATCCCTCTTTATTTGTAAAGAGATCCTGCTTTAGCTCTTACATTCACTTCTAATCTCTCCAGCTGTCCTCCTCTAAACTCCTGACACACTATCGCACAGATTCTTCTTTTATTCCCTCCATTGTTTCCCCCCACCGTCACCAGATTCGAGATTAAATCCAATGAAACAGAAATAATCCCAGTGGGGAATAAGGGTCGTTGTGGCAGCAGACCACAGCATGGAGATAATACAGAATAATACAGTGTTCTGAAGCTGATGCAAAAGATAGTACGCACACAAACTATGCAAAAAATGTGTATGTAAGGGGAAGTTTGAATGCTGCAGGTCAACTTGCTCCACCCATTACCACCTGCTTTTGTTCTTTTAAATGAAGCCTCACTGATAAGCAATCTACCGGCTGAGGTTTCAGGAAAGTCCCATGAGCCTAAACAATATAACAATAAATATAACAACAGACGGTGTGTGTGTGTGTGTGTGTGTGTGTTTGCATATTCTGGTAGAAAGGGAGGTTGGAGCAAGTAACAACCATCAAATGGAACAAAAGAGGAAGGAAGAGATTAGAGGAGGTGAACGGAGAAACCAATTGATTAGATAGCATTTAAATTGCAAATATCTAAAAAGTGTCCTGCTCATACTGAAGAACTGATTTTATCAAATCCAACGTCTTCAAAATGAAATGTGTATTACTCAATTTAATTTAAATGCATTTCTCACAATTCAGTTTCAAATTCAGCTTTCGTCGCAATGAGATTTTATTCCCCAGATTTCTACATGTGGTCTGCAAAGGCATTTTGTCCCAAACCAGCTCCGTTGGTGTAAGACCACTTTTGTAAATGCAGAGTTGTTGCAGAATATTGTATAGAATATAGCTCGTATGCAATTTTACTTGCACAGTATTCGTTGTTTTGGATTCTAGAAATTTACAAAAGTTTATTATACCTTATACAATTAAAACAGAAATGTACAAGTCATAAGGAACACTATCCTCACACAGTATGTTTGCAACTTATTCACTAAAGTAGAAATAATAAGATTTGATGGCCACATGGTTTATGAGTGAAGTGTTATTCTTTTATTGTTTGATAAGGGTCAAGAACACCAACACCCATCAACACTTCGGTAGTAACACACTCTGGAAAACACTGTGTCCCTAACGTGAGATCATGTGTTTAAGAAATGGATTATCTCAACACCCGTACTCTTGGGCCAGCCTCTGACTCACCCAGCTGAAAAAACTAAACAACATCCTGCACTGTGAATACTAAGTCATCTCTCCAGTCTTCCTTAGATGTTCTTTCTGACTCTCCTGTCTTTGGTTGGGAGGGTTCTAACTGATGATGTGGCTGTTCCTCCCCCTGAGTGCCACCTCAACAGATTTCAGGATAAACTGTTAAGATGCACAATCTTCTAATCATTTCACGAGGACCACAAAACGGAGAAGGGGAAGGCGTACGAGAGTGGAGGGGAGAGAAGCAAATGTACGAAGAGAGAGAATTAGCAACAAAAGAAAATGAGAGTGAAAGAAAGGAAAGACGAGACAATATGGAGGCTAAAGATGAACAGCAGGAAAGACGAAAGGGAAAGAGTCAGTCAGGAAAACACACACACACACACACACACACAGAGACAGAGACAGAGACTTGGTATTAAAGGTGTAATACGTGAACTAATGGCTACCTCCTACTCCAATCCTCCCATTTTCAGCCAGTTCACACCAATTTCTGTTGACAAAGTGCTTTATTTGAAGCCCTCCCTCTGGTCCAGTTGGTGCAATTCCTGCTAAATTTGTATTAGAGGTTTGGGATGTGTTTGTCCCCAGTCTGCTCAATATAGTGAACACTTACCTTTCTACTGGCTCTTTCAAGACAGCTCCTTCTCCTGGCCTTGATCCCTGTATCTACAGTAACTACAGACTGGTTTCCAAACTTCTGTTTACAGCCAAAAACTTAGAAAAGACAGCTTCATGACAACTTCTGGAAGTTTGTCAGAAAATAATTCATTCTTTTGATAATTTAACTGACTGCAGGACTTTTTTCAAACTTCTCAGAGAGATCAGATGGGCATGCAGCTACATGAGATTAGGAAAGCTTTGTTCTGCTTGTTGGCGGCTCTGTACCCTCTCAGCAGTGAATTGTGCCAAAGATGAAGCCATGTTGTTCTTAGCTCAGCTCAAGCCACGCCACACACACCCTATCTCAGGGGGACAACACTGACAAGCCAGGCAACAGCTACAAAGAAGCTACAGTCTAAAAAATGATGTCATTTAAATGTGCATTTAAATTATTAAAACTCATTAGTAGTGCCAAGAGAGCAAAGTGATTATTTACACAGTACATTGCACTCAGAAAGTCAATGTGCTTCACAAAATCAACTATTTATAAAACATGCATACACACAGTTGGTCAGAATGATAAAATGCACATTATTTGTTTCTTGTTTACTTTGCATTTCAAAATGATAACATCCCAAACTACAACCATGGAGTTGAATCAGACTCTCGGCCTCAGCTTAACCCAATACGCAACAAATATTTCTATTAATATTCAGCTGCAAATATCTGTGCCACCGCCTCCTGGTGTTCCAGAGTCCACCAGTCATTAATGAATGTTCCCACTGTAAAATCTGTAATTTAGTACAGACTACCATTCCTAAAAACAAGCAACCGCATTCCCTCGAGCTTCTGAACACACATCTACACACCGATTCACTTTACACCACCCGTATCTCGTGCAAACCTTAATGAACATTTATTGTTTGAGGGTTTCCCCTTAGACCAATGAAACATTCCCTCATGGCGTGGTGAAAGTGCATCGGCAGAGCGAGAACAAGGGGGCTCTCTCTGGTGGTGACCTTTATTGGCCTACTGGTTTAGATGTGGACTCCATTGGTTAGAGTTGGCCAGTGGTGTGGACTGCAAATACTATCAGTCACACAGGGAAACAGGCTCAAAGACTTTGTTTGAGGAGTGTTTGTGTGTGTTCACACTCCCACCCTTGCTCCTAGTTAATGTGTTGGAACCAGGAAAAATGGCCAAGCCTAAGGATGCGAGCGACTTTGACAAGGGCCAAATTGTGATGGCCAGACGACTGGATCAGTTGTCTGGCAAAATAAGTGAACCGGCTACAAGGTCATGGGCGGCATTGGCCAAGGCTCATTGATGAAGTGGGAAACGGAGGCTGGCCCGTGTGGTCTGATCCAACAGAAGAGCTACTGTAGCTCATATTGCTGAAAAGATGACACAGTGCATCGCAGTTTGTTGCGTAAGGGCCCGCATAGCTGCAGACCGGTCAGGGTGCTCATGCTGACCCCTGTCCACCACCAAAAGAGCCTACAACAGGCACGTGAGCATCAGAACTGGACCACGGAGCAATGGAAGAAGGTGGTCTGGTCTGATCAATCACGTTTTCTTCAGGTGGATGACCCGGTGCATGCACCAGGATGCACAATGGGAAGAAGGCAAGCCGGCGGAAACAGTGTGATGCTTTGAGCAATATTCTGCCTGGAAACCTTGGGTCCTGCCATTCATAAGGATGTTACTTTGACACGTACCCCCTATCTAAACATTGTTGCAGACTAAGTACACTCCTTCATGGAAATGGTATTCCCTAATGGCAGTGGCCTCTTTCAGCAGGAGCATGCGTCCTGCCACACTGCAAGAATGGTCCAGGAATAGTCTGAGGAACACAACAGTTGGTTCAAGGTGTTGACTTGGACGCCAGATTCCCCAGATCTTAATCCAAACGAGCATCTGTGGGATGTGCTGGACAAACAAGTCCGATCCATGGAGGCCCCACCAGGATCTGCTGCTAACGTCTTGGTGCCAGATACCACAGCACACATTCAGAGGTCTAGTGGAGTCCATACATTGACGAATCAGGGCTGTTTTGGAAGCAAAAGGGGGGCCTCAACAATATGAGGCAGGTGGTCATAATGTTATGGCTAACTGGGAGCACAGTGAAACTGCGAATGACTCTTGTGTTCTTTGTGGTTTCAAACTTCTTCCTTTCGTGGTGATGAGTTTTTTTTTCTACCTTCTACTGGTAAACACACGGGTACTTTTATACCCAGCCAACACATACATATACAGACAATTAGACAACAAAAATGGGTGTTTTTCTTTACACAAAAGGTTTCTCAGAATACGCAGGCTGGGTGGTGTTTCCACTGAAATTCCACTGACTTACTGAAATTGTAACTAACTTTAAACTTGAGGAACCTCAAACAGGTGGGAACCTGGGAAAAAACACACTTCCTCACTGACTAAATAATGGACCTCAAGATGAGGGTTGAAGGGCTAAAAGATATTTGGACATTTGTAACCCAAGACCCAAAATCAAAAGGAGGGATTTTGCTTCTAGTAATGTTTTAATGTTCACATGAGCTGCTGGTTTGTATTCTGAATGTAGACTGCAGTGTTCTTTCATTTATTGTTGATTCAAGTCATCCAATTTCAAGTTGGTGTTTGGAAGTTACTTTGCCTGCTTAACTCCGGGGAAAATGTACTCAATCTCTAACTCAATGAACAAAAAAATCATTATTTCCTTTTGTCTCATGGATAAAAACAAATTCCATCTGCTGAGACGAGCGTTCGTTATAATAAACAGCAGGCGACATTAGTGCTGGTGATGTAGAAACTATTGCAACACTCATTTAGAGACGGCTGCAATTATTCCATTTGATTAATGTTTTGCAAATGACATCCAAACAATGATGTGTCTGTGAGTGTGTGAGGGAGGGAATGGGTGTTAAATCACAGGGACACATGCATAGCAGAGCATGCATAACCACAAAGTGCCAGTTGATGCTTCTAAATGACTGACAACTGCCAGCCTGTGGTTATAGTGGGCAACAGTGAATCAAGCCCCTAAGCTTTGACCCACCTCTATATATAGGACACAAAAAACTGAAATCAACAGTCAGCCATTGATGTCAAGTGGCCCGGGGCCTTGTGATTGGCTGAATTATCCATTGCTTCACAACGGCAGAAAGGGTCTTTTGCACAAGTTGAACAATGCAAATGGAGTTAAGCAATACCCGCTTCATTTAAAGTGTCACATTATACTGTCATGCTCTGTGTTTCTGGATACATCAGCTCCACGAAAAATGAAATTGGATCCATTTAAATCACCACGACCTGAAACTGACTAAAAGAAGCAGTTTAGCTCGAGGGGAAGATATTCAATGGAGGTAGGTTCTGCTTCCCGCAGGCAGTTTGTTCCTTTATCTTTTTAAATGCGGGACCAAACTACCATAGTCTTAGCAGCAGACACAATGAAAAGTATAAAAGGAGCTCCATGTAAGGCTGCCCACTTTGAAGCTCTAAACACTACAACCAAAAGCTACCAGGTCAGACTTCCTCTGTAATTTGCCACAGAGTGCTCAGCTGTTCATTTTAAACTCATGGCATAATGACATGACACAAAACCTCATCCTGTGTGTTTAAGTGTGTTTATGTGGAGGGGGTAAATCTGTGAGGTTACTGCAGGACAAATAGTTTATAAATACATAAGTAAATGGTTTTGTAGAGGAAATGCATGCAAGTCCTTCTTGAAATAAGATTTTTAACAGACACATTTTCTTACAGGGAGACTTTGCTTGCGAATCTAAAAGTTGTGCTTCCGGTTCTGCTTTATTCATGATATATATCATATACATGACCCAAATCACGTAATAACATTTGTTATGTACCTTAACTCAAGTCCTTTATGATAGATAACATTTCTTAATAGCACTGGTGCTACAAGTATGAATAGGTCACTGATATTTTTATATAGAGAGAGATATATATATATATATATATTAGATATAGATATATTGAGTTGTGATCGTGCAGAGCAAAGCATAAATGTTATTAACAAGTGATTTGGGTCATGCAGTCGCTGAATACTACAGGACAATAATGGAAAACAAGTGATATTTTGTGCAGAATAACAGCAGCGTACCTGGACAAGCAGCTAAGAGGACAAAATAATACGTATTTGTTCAGCCCATTACAACAGCACAGCTCGTTAAACTAAAGCCATCTAGCTCCAACACAACATTACTGCTAAGTGAGGAAGTTCTGTGGAAAGAAACTTCCATTCGTA
>JAVQJD010068331.1:0-12390 GCA_036023655.1 Nannoperca australis
ACACACACACACACACACACACACACACACACACACACACACACACACACACACACACACAGAAACTATTTGTCAGATAATTGATTAGCTGATTGAGAGACACGTTGAGATGGACACTGGATGGTTCCAGCTTCTCTAATGAGGATCGGCTTCTCTTTCTTGCATCTTATTGGACAGTGAACTAAATATCTCCAGAGTTTCGGGCTGTTTGATCTGACTAACAAACTATTTGTGGCTCTGCGACTTTAGGAATAATTTATTTATTATTTTTTGTGACATTTTAAAGAGCTATTATTTGGAGATTTGAGGGAAATCATCCTGCACATGAATCGAGGACGAGGATAATCATCGGATGGAATAAAACAAGAGTTCATCTCAATTTTTACTTTAACATAAATATAAAATAACACATTTTTTACATATTTTTAATCCATTTGAAAGTAAGAACTTTTAACTATAATGAGGGATTCATTGATTGGCCCTTTTCTCTCTTAAGTCACTGTCATAGAAATGTCTCGTCACATTTCATATCCCTTTAATTCATTTCTGTAAACGAACAGACACAACAAAGAACATCCTGAAGAACCTTTCTCACTTTCTACTCTTTGACACAACAGAACCAGATTATCCTTCCAGGTCCGTGGGTGACAGGGCCAATAAAACAGCCATGAAGTCTCTCTCACGAGTTCAAGATCAGCATGTTTAGCACCAGAAGTAAGTCATTCATGCTCTTTGAAGGTTATACTTTAATGAAGGTTTTCATTTATATTATATAAATATTAAACTACTTTAATTAACTTTATTTCCCAGAGAACACGAACAAACCCCTTTATCAAACGTAACTTGAGTAACATCTGTATTGTGTTGCAGCTTCCCCACTTTAATGACCTGTTAAACTGTTGACTTCCTCTCTTCTTACCTCCAGATGTCCGACGATGCAGAAGCGCTCCGGCTGCTTCAGGCCGCAGGTGGAGGAGGCGGAGAGCTTGTGCGCCCGGCCGATCAGCAGGTCACCTGTGGCCGGGTAGCAGCTGCCGTTGGTGCAGACATCCCCAAGATCCGGCAGCAGCGCCGTGGAGGGACACCACAGGGCTGCAGGGAGGAAAAGTGCTGTCAGGGAGATGATACAAGGCGAACTGACTCGAGTCCGCAGCAGAAACACAACAGAAAGTCTTCTTTTGTTACAATTATTAAACCCAGGAGCATTTCTATTAAAATCAAGTGGAGTTTTCTGCAGATACAAAGATCTTTGTTGTGCACAACAGCGGACAAGTTGCTAACTTTCCCACAGCAGCTCATAATTCCTGTGAAGAAGAGAATAATGGTTTGCATATGGCTTTCATTACCCACATGTGTTATTGCTGGAGACGCGAGGACGAGCGTGTTGGCAGCTACAGAAGATTCTGCATTAGAATAAAAACACAAACTCACCCAAAGCTGTAAGAAAGTGGAATATGAGAAACATATCCGAGTGACAGCTTGTCTGAGAGTGTGTGATGCGTCCTGCAGCTGAGAGAGTGTGTGTGATGCGTCCTGCAGCTGAGAGAGTGTGTGAGAGTGTGTGTGTGATGCGTAAAGTCAGAGGGAGTTTACTTGAAGATGCGCTATGTATGGAGTGTGGACAGTGTCGGATTAAGGAATACCGGAGGTATGGAGTGTGGACAGTGCCGCATTAAGGAATACCGGAGGTATGGAGTGTGGACAGTGCCGGATTAAAGAATACCGGAGGTATATAGTGTGGACAGTGCCGGATTAAGGAATACCGGCTGTATGGAGTGTGGACAGTGCCGCATTAAGGAATACCGGGTGTATGGAGTGTGGATAGTGCCACTGATAACCTACAGTACATGATACAGGGGGTCAGGCAATATATGTCACCTCTGTAAAATATGATTTATATATATGTATAAATCAAAATGACGTTTCAAAATAATCCTGATAATAAAATATGTATTTGGCAAATTCCCAGTACCTTATTGCAAACTCCGATTTTATACGTTTATATCGTTTATAACTGTATTGAATGTGCTTTTTATCACAATGTATCACTATGATTTCAATATAAAGCAGCATGTAGAGATAAAAACACAGCACTGCCCCCTCGTGTTCTTAATGAGGAACTACAACTTCAAACAGAGTGTTGATTCATTTCTCTTTAATTCTTCACTTCCTGCTTCTAAGGCAGAGAAGATTCTAGGGCTGTGTTTTGGTGTCCATGGCTGATTGATCATGAATGAGATGCATGTAATGACAGAAAAGAGCTGATGAAACTGTGGTTTTAAGGTAGTTTAAAGGTGTCAAACTGCGTGCGAAACAAAAAGAATTAACCAGAAATAAAAAACACTGTGCTGTTAGTTAAATAACAACATTGCAAAGGAAAATGTTCGACTTTAACACGTTTTCATCTCTTGGTGTCAACACCTTGTACTTCAAAAATAATAATAATCAATCAATAATTACAAAATGCTTCAGAAAAGACAAACAGATGTTTTAATGTTCCAGCTCACATAAACACGATTTGTCCGTCGAATCCTTGTTTTATTTAAAGTCTAACAAATTAAACCACAGAACAAAGAGGCTCATTTTTAAATCAGCACATTTGAAACAGTTTGTCCAGAAGTCTTTTTCTCTTCCTGCTGGAAATGAAAACAATCAGTTATATTCTGGAAATCACTTTGCTGTGTAATTGAGGGTAGTTTTAGTTAGCTGTGTGTGTGTGTGTGTGTGTGTGTGTGTGAGTGTGTGTGAGTGTGTGCCTGTGTGTGTGTGTGTGTGTGTGTGTGTGTGTTCCACTCAAACCAACTTCTACTGTATTTGGACAGAAACAAAGCAATTAAATTGATTCTAGCCGACTTTGATCTACTTCCTTCAAACTGTGCAGAGACACACACACACACACACACGAGAGAGAGGCTGTGCTCCCTCAACAGCTGAGGGGGAACACACCTCTCTCTCTCTCTCCTTGCCGTCAGTTCAATCCTCCCTGCGTGCCGAGAGCTGCAGCAGACGCAGAGCAGAGAGGAAAGTCGTCTTTATTTTAACTCCTACCTGCCACTCCTTCATTTCTTCTTTCCTTCCTCTTCCTCTGAGGTGTTTTTTCCACAGAGGCAGGTGAGAGATGGGATGTGGTAAGTCTTCACCAAACGCCACCACCACCACCAACAACCCCACCAACAACCCCAGCAGCAGCAGCAGCAGCAGCAGCGCAGGTGAGAAAACACTGAAACAGAAGAACAGTTAGTTTATCTAGAAGCACAGAAGAGGTGAGAGCAGATCATGTGACAGACTTCAGGTGTATCTATGTTACTTTAGTAACTTTTTCTGTCATATAATGCTGTTAAAGGTGACACATAAACTGCAGGTAAACACAGGAGAGAACATTTTGTGAGTGTTTCACCACCTTCTACAAGATTAGATGCGTATATACTATAATATATACATATATATGTATATATATATATATATATATTATGAATATAACTATGCACATTTACTACTTTACATTTTATACAGCTTTATGCTTTTACTCCACTACATCTGAGCTTTAGTTACTTTTCAGATTACAAAGTTTCAGATCCTTCCTGTCTGTAGAAAACAATGTATGTTCAAATGTGCTTATTTTGAACGTGTATGTTTCTCATAAACTGCAGGATTAAATGTTCCTTTATGAGTTCTTAAGATAAATAAACTGCTGGAAAACATCGTCACAAAGCTGAAAACAGGTCGTGTGTTTTTCTGAGCTCATAAACTTGTTTAGATACATGTTTCTCACAGGACATATGGTGATCTTATAGACCATGATGCATTGCTGTAGATTAAACTACCTAACAGGTTATAAAGTTGTTAAAATGAGCTTAACCCGAACATCCACAGCAGTAAAACACACACACACACACACACGAATATGAATCCAGAAACATCCCATATAAAGTTGTGATTGATTTTACTGCAGAATCCTTTTACTTTGATACTTTCAGTACATTTTGTTGACAAGACTTACATTTACTTCAGTGAGCTCTTGAATGCAGGACTTTTACTGTCTGGAATTGTGGCGTGTTGCTGTAGTTGCCACGTGCGGCCACAGGGGGCGCTGTTCAGCAGGTTGAAGACAAGACATCCTGAAAACTAAAGGCCTTTCATCATCTCTGCACCACCTTAACACAATGAAAACATTCAAATCTAATGGGGAACATGCCATAAAATATACCGCACACATTCCTGTGTCCCAGAAATAAACATCCACGGTCGTTAATGTGAAGTAGTCAGCTGATAACGTGATTGGATACTGCTGGACTGAGCTGAGTTCACCAACGATCATCATTTACCTGCAGATTTCTCTCTTGACCTGATATGGATCTTAAGTATCTGTTTGTTTTTTATTGCTTCTTCAGTGTAAAATGTCTGCTTGTTGCTGTTTGTTAAAGCACTGATGGCAAACAGATAGAAATATAAAGATTATTTAGTTTGATTTAACACTGACTTCTGTATGTTTGTGACTTCAGGTCGCGCAGAGTCTTCATCAAAGGTGTACGTTCATTTTCTCAACTCACGGAATTCCATTCAGATACATCCTGATGTTAAAACATGTCCGTGTTGTTTGACCTTGTGTGGTAATGAGCGACTGACTTCAATACAGAGTGCGTCTTTAATGTGTGTGTGTGTGTGTGTGTTGACAGATCAAACAAGTCTGTGCCAGATGACGATAAATGGCAGTGAGTCATTTAACTGATGCTTTCAGTGCAGACCTGTAACATCTGTTTGTATACATCATGTATAAAAGACTTCTGTAACTGTGTGTGTGTGTGTGTGTGTGTAGGAACTATGGAGGTGTGTACGTGGGTTTTCCTGCAGACCTGAGCAACATTCCTCAAGTACAGATTGGATCACTCAGAGGTAACACACACACACACACACACAGCCTCAGTTTCCTGTTGAGTCCTGGGTCATGAGAGCATGGGAGACCCTGATGATCACTGCGAGTGTTTGTGTGTTAGTAAGTTCTGTATGTGTATTTAATATTTTGTTTATTGCGACGATAAGTGTGTTTAATTTAATGTGTGATGTGTGTGTGTGTGTGTGTGTGTGTGTGTGTGTGTGTGTGTTCATTAATGAAACTGTCCTCCACAGAGAGTGAGAGAGACTCGTTGTCCCTCACGAAGCCGCTGTGGGGGGACGGACTGGACTTCTAATGAAGAGCCAGGTCAGTGTGTGTGTGTGTGTGCGTGTCTGTCTGTGCATGAGTCTGTGTGTGTGTCTGTCTGTCTGTGCATCTGTGTGTGTGTGTGTCTGTCTGTGCATGAGTCTGTGTGTGTGTCTGTCTGTCTGTGCACCTCTGTGTGTGTCTGTCTGTCTGTGCACCTCTGTGTGTCTGTGTGCGTGTCTGTCTGTCACAGTGTAATCGTCCTGCTGTGTTTTCTGCCTCTGTGAACTGAAAGGTGCTGCAGGAGAAAGACATGTCTGGAGGAGGAGGAGGAGGAGAAAGAGGAAGAGGAGGAGGAGGAGGAGGAGGAGGAGGAGAATCAGGAACCTGCTGAGTCCTCCGTGAGGACTTCAGGGAGATCAGCTGGTTTCTCTGGAGGTTGTAGACGTTTTTCCTGGAAGCATAAAAACAATAAACTGTGTTCTGGATCACTGCATGAAGACGCAGGCGACTCCATCACGAGCTCCATCAGGTGTCTGTTCCCTCCATCAGGAGGCTGCCGGTGTCTGTTCCCTCCATCAGGCGGCTCCTGATGGAGGGAACAGGAGGCTGCCGGTGTCTGTTCCCTCCATCAGGAGCTCCATCAGGAGGCTGCCGGTGTCTGTTCCCTCCATCAGGAGCTCCATCAGGAGGCTGCCGGTGTCTGTTCCCTCCATCAGGCGGCTCCATCAGGCGGCTCCTGATGGAGGCTCCTCTGGGTGCAGCTGCTTAATGAAGCGCCAGCAGCAGGTGTTTCACAGAATCTCTATCAGCTCGTTATGGGTGTTGTTGACTTGTTGAGGGCGACAGGAACCAGTTTACGGTCTGAATGAGCTGAACATCAAACACGTGACATCATGCAACACGTTAAAGAAGGTTTTCAGCCAACAGATCTCAGACAGAGTCCAAACCCAACGATGATTGATCCCCCTGACGTGTCCTGGGTGTATCTGAAGCCGGATCAATCGTATCACTGTCATGCTGCACAGCTTGAGTGACGTTAGTTACAGAACCAGTGCTTCGTTGCTGGTTTGGGTCTTTTTTTATAGGATTAGTTGACAATAACCAAAATATGAAATACAGCCAGCTTTAAACATCACTCCAGACGTCCAGAGGTGGATTTAAACCTGCAGAGCTGCACGAACCGGCCGTTAGCCATGACACCTGCAGCCTCTCTGCCCTGCAGGACGCTAACTGCACAGTAAGTGGCTCCTGCTGCGAGACGACGTCTCCGCGGGGCGTTCACACAGAAGACACCTGAAAGACAGTAACCACGGTAACCACACCATGCGCTACACGTGCACATTAGGCTGCAGCCTCTGACGGGAGCCGGAGCGCCGTGCTCACGTGCTGGAGTTGAAGCTTCCCGCTTCGATAGTTAGTTAAGTCTGTTTGAAATTCAGCCACAATCTCTAATGAAACGCTTCAGGTTCAATCACTTCATTCATCACGTGACTTTATGCATCGTTCACATCTGAGGTGGTGTCAGAGAAACACCGGATTTAAGGACGATGTGACGATAAAGGTCTCAAAGTCACTGCTGACTTCGACAGAACAGTCCTGTAGTTGAAGCAGTTCAACTTTATTCGGTTTTATTTGTGTGTTTTCAGCAGTTTTAACAAGTGAACACAAAAGGAAATACACACAAAGACCAGCGGGAGAAGATTAAGGTCATAAAAACTACATTTTTAGCTAAAATGCCAGCTGATGTTGACCAATCCCACACATACTGTACTGACACGTGTGTCTGTCACAAACTAAATGCAGAAATTATGGGGAAACTGTAAATGTCCAACTTTATAGATATCTTGGTCCCAAAATCTGTTTAAGTGAAGAAAGAAATATGATGCTAAGAAGTCGAGCTGTAAAGAAATATTAAACTATAATATTCTGTATTTGTTGTCAGATAAACATCTGTGTATTTGTTGTGTTTTTATGAGAAAGTGGAGAAGATAAAATCTGCCTGTTGCTCTCGAGGTTAAATCTAAAGGAAACTCAATGAAATAAAATACTTTTAGTTTGGTTTATAAAACGTCGTCTTCTCGACACGAAGAAGAACAACAACAACAAAACCACAAACTGTCAACAAACGAGCAAAGTGAGCTGCGAAGTGCACACGTGCACTAATGATGTGGGGCACAGGTGAACGTAAAGTGCACTGGAATGAACTGTGTGTGTGTGTGTGTGTGTGAGTCAGAGTGTGTGTGTGTGTGTGTGTGTGTGTGAGAGTGTATGTGTGTGTGTGTGTGTCTGTGTGTCAGAGTGTGTGTGTGTGTGTGTGTGTGTGTGTGTGTGTGTGTGAGAGTGTCTGTGTGTCAGAGTGTGTGTGTGTGTGTGTTGCAGACTGAGGTTAGTGTGGTTTGGCTGTGACTTGTTGTATAAAGAGGAAAGTTGAAGGAAGTTTCTGGAGTTCCTGGTTTCAGTCGCGCTTCCTGATGACTTCCTGTCCCGACGCCAGCTTCCTGTACAGCTGCGCCAGCTCGTCGGGTTGTGGCATCTTGGACTCCGGCGTGCAGGGAATGTCAAAGTCCGACGACACATGAGACTCCGAGAGCTCACCCGCCAGCTCTGATTGGACGCTTGGGCCGGTGTCTCCTTGTTCCCGCCCCCCCTGCTCTGGTTGGAGAATCAAGGTGTCGGGCAGATACGAGTCCTGGTTCTGGGACGAATGATTGGACAGAGAGGCGGACAGGGTCAGGCTGAAGGTTTCTTCCTGGTCGGGCGCTTCTTCTTCATCGCTGAACAGCTCTGGCGTCTGTGAGGCGGTCATTCTGGAGGGGGAGGGGCTTGGGAGGGAGCAGCAGGATTGTGATTGGCTGTTGAGGCTGTTCTGGCTGTCAGTCAGCGTCTCCATGGTGAAGAAGTCCTCCCACTTCGGAGGAGCAGAGGAGCCACGTCCTTCTACCTCCATCTTCTTTTCATCAGTTTCTTTATTCTGCTCACTCTCTGTCATCATCCTGTTCACCTCCACCTCCTGCTGCTGCTGATCCTGCTCCACCTCCTCCTCCACCTCCTGCTGCTGCTGATCCTCCTCCTCCTCCTCATCTCCGTCTTCCTCATTGGATTCAGTGCAGTCCACGTAGTTGTGTGCAGCAGGCTTTGTGTCTGTGGCGGTCACAGGTAAAGACTCCTCCACGCATACAGGGGGCGCTGTTTCCAGAGGACTCCGAGCTTCCACTAAGAGCCACAGAGCAAAAAGAGGAGTTTAGTAAATACTGATCAATACGTATCAAGGATTAAAAAAACGGATAAATTCTAAAGAGGAAGTTAGAATATGTATTCACAGGTTTTTATTTGTTGGTTCAGACTCATCTTCTTCCTCACTGGTGCCAGGTCGAGCCCGTCAAACAGCTCGTTATCGCTGTCTGAAGCTGAGCACAGAAAAATCAATACTTTGATCAGACATGCTGACAAGTGACAAAGTGGTTTTATTCCATCAAATATTAAATATATTCCTAACTGAAGACGTTTTATTACAACAATTCTTAAAAAAAATACCAGATTAAAGTCTAATGAGGCAACAATTACAATCCAGCTGATCTGAAATCAGTTTATGAGACGATCAATATATCACACAAACAGACTAGTGTAGCCAGAAATACTTTGATGAATATCTGTTGACGCTGCACACGGTGACCTGGAAACACACAGCACCTGCCACGTTACTGTGTGTGTGTGTGTGTGTGGGTGTGTATGTGTGTGTGTGTGTGTGTGTCTCACTGGATGTAGGTCGCTCCACCATGCTGCGTTTGAGGACTCCCAGAGGTTTGTAAACGGGTGCTGCTTCATCAGACTGGTTCCTGCACATCAGCTTCAACCTGCTCACACACGGTGTCAACGTCACTACGGCCGGTTTTAATCAATAATCATTATTGTAATCAACATCACGGAGGAACCACAGATGTGTTTTTAAATACATTTGGAGGGAGAGAGGTGGATTTAAACAGGTACGTCCTGTATAATGTTGCTATAAAGGAAACTAACGTCACTCACATCTGCGTGACGTCTGTCAGCGTCCGGCCGATGGGGACGACGCTGGGGAGGACGTTGACTGGCTTCAGGTAGGACAGGAAGTCTTTAATCTGAGGTTATACGGGAACATCGTGAGCGTCAGCGTGAGCGGATAAACTAAAGGTTTGATAATTAAAGTATAAAATGGAAGTACTTCTGAGTAGGAGGAGTGGAAACTGAAGCAGGCTCTGAAGGAACTGGATCCTGTTCTGGAAACAACAACAAGTCACATTTATAATCAAGTCTTCCTTCACAAGCGTGGAAATAACAACATGTGTGTTTATTACAAATATAAATAAGACGTACTTTATTATCACGTTGGTTTTCTTCATCCTCTCTCCGAACCACATGGTGGACGGTTTGATGCTGATGATACGAAGAGGCGTCCCGTCAGAGGCTGTGCAGCCGCACGGCAGCCTGCTGTCTTGGAAAAACTCCTCATCCTGCACACACACACATATACACACACACATACAGACACACACACACACATATACACACACAGACAGACAGACAGACACACAGACACACACACACACCCATATACACACACAATCACACACGCATGCACACACACCCATACACACACACACAGACAGACACACACAGACAGACACACACACACACACACACACACACAGACACACACACGCACGCACACACACACACAGACACACACACACGCACGCACACACACACACACACACACGCACGCACGCACACACACACACACACACACAGACACACGCACACACAGACACACAGACACACACACACACACACACACACACACACATCTTTGAGATATTTTACGTCTTCTATTAAAACTTCATCCCTATTTTCAAACTGTGTCGTTCCTCTGAACTTTAATTTAATCTAAAACACGTTTAAAGTGCCACACACACAAGTTATTAAGCAGTTTGTGAACGCACCCAGCACCCACGGCAGGATCATCCACTCCACGATGGTGGGGGGGGGGCCCTGCATGTGCAGGTTGGTGCGGGCGATGTGCTGCGACGCCAGCAGCAGCAGGAACAGGAAGGTCAGGTAGGACGCCGTGTGGCAGATGAACTTGATGAAGGGCTTCTTGATGAAGCTTCCCAGGGCACTCTTTGGAGCCAACAGGTAGATCTGAGGAGGAGGAGGGGGGGGGGGTAGGAGGAGGAGGAGGGGATGGGGGGGAGAGAGGAGGAGAGGGGGGAGAGAGGAGAGGAGGGGGGGGAGGAGGAGGATAGGGGGGGGGAGGAGAGTGGAGAGAAGAGGAGGGGGAGGAGGAGTTCAGCTGAGATTAGTTTGAGTTTGTCCTGCGTGATGTGTTCAAGTGCTGTCTGTGTGTGTCCTGTTAGAACAGGATTCTGAGACAGAAAGGAGGAAACGATGTAACGACGTCTGTAACGACTTTGATCTGACGCCTCCACACTCATATTATAACGGACAATAAAGTTTTTTTAAAGGTTGAAAGATGATTATTGATACATCATCTTTTGCTGATGTTTCGTGTACAAAGCGTGACAAATACGGAGTCATAAGAGCGTCATAATACATGTGTTAAAGAATAAGAAAATAAAAGTGGACGTATAAAGAGGAACAAATAAAATAATAAATTAAAAAAGAGGTAAATATAAAGTTATAATTATAAGCATGTTCTTTCATTTTACATTTATTTGTTTGTTTATTTTGTATATATTTATTTACATATTTGTTATTTGTTTATTAAGACACACTGTAAATTATTCTCATTAGTCTGGTAAATTTCCTTTTTGTATTTTGAGTCCTTGAACACACCACAAAAAGGTCACCAAGACCTAACTTAAGAGGCAAAAAGCTGCAAAACAAAAATACACACACACACACACACACACACACATATATATATATATATATATATATTTATATTTAAGGATTTTACATTTGATCTGCTTCTTGCAGGAGATCCACAGAACTTGTTACATATTAAATCTACAGTCGTCAAACGGCATTAAAATAAAACTTTCCTTCAAAGCAAAACCCTCTCGCCTTTGATCCAAACGGACTTCAATTAAGCGGCGACGGCGAGGAGCTGCTGCCGGAGGAAACGCAACATTTCATTATATTATTATTTAACCGACGCTTTCATCCAGAGAGACAATAAGAGACAACTTCCTGCCAACATCTTCCACGTCCAGGCGACTTCAGCTGCTTCCTGTTCCAGTGCCTTTAATTAAACACACGTAGATTATAATGCCCCAGTATGTACGTCTCTATAGACATTTATTCTCTATTGTTTGCATGCTGTATTTTATATCTATATATCTATATATTTTATATCCCAATGTCCACTTTCAACATTAAAAACTTTTATATTCTGTCAGAAATGTCCAAAAATATTTTTTATTATTAAATGTTTTTCTTCTGAAACACACGGGTCACTTCCTGTTTACGGTCTTTAACAGAGACTTCCTGCTGAAACATGTCCGGGTCACAACGACCTTTGTCGCATGTTGTCATGCCGACGTTTCCTGGCAACAGCTCCTCCGACCAATAGATGGAGAGTTTTGCTTAATTGCTACTTTGTGGAGGAAACAGTAGTTTCCATTTCCTGTTTATCTCCTTTATTAGTTTATCCCCTCTTCTCTTACCATTCATTCTTTACCTCTAACTTGTTCCCTCCTTCCTAGCTTCCCAAACTATCTCTTTCTCTCCCTGCTTTCCTTCCTCAGCTCCTTTCCTCTCTTCCATCCTCCCTCCCTCCCTCCCTCCCCCCGTACCAGTGAGAAGAAAGGAAACAGCAGTCCGATGATGAAGCAGGTGACCAGCTTGACGGCCCAGTGTCGCCTCCTCCAGCCCGGGAAGCCGTCGTACCACAAGGTGGCGAGAAGCTGCTGGCAGTTCGGCTGAGCCACAAACTGAAGGGGGGGAGGGGGAGGGGGGGAGGGGGGGAGAGAGAGAGAGAGAGTTTAAGTTTAAAATGAGAGGAAACGTTATCAAAGAGGGAAAAATGAGCAAAAAGAAACCACAAAGTGACTCTGGGAGTTTATTTATCTCACAAACAGCTTCTGCACGATGCGTTCAGGAACAAACAGCTTCTGCACGATGCGTTCGAGAACAAACAGCTTCTGCACGATGCGTTCGGGAACAAACAGCTTCTGCACGATGCGTTCGGGAACAAACAGCTTCTGCACGATGCGTGCGGGAACAAACAGCTTCTGCACGGGGCGTTC
>JAVQJD010068336.1:0-39581 GCA_036023655.1 Nannoperca australis
GTGTGTGTGTGTGTGTGTGTGTGTGTGTGTGTGTGTGTGTGTGTGTGTGTGTGTGTGTGCGTGCGAGCGTGTGTGTGTGTGTGTGTGTGTGTGTGTGGGGCTGGGGGTTAGGGGGGGCAACATGGTAACATGTGGCACTGCGTTGGTGGTTCATCACTTATAAATGAGGATATCTCTTAAGAGTGGTCATGTCCTTGGGGACTGTGCTGCAGGCCTGGCTGCCAGAATGCTTTCTGACACTCCATTTTTCCCAGTTCTTAACATGTTTGACTTTTCACATCTACCATCACTGAATTCCAATCAAACAAAAAAGGCACTTTCCTCATCCATTTAACCAACAAAACATTTTATAATCGTTAAGCTTGTTTCACTTAATTTCCGGTCTGACAGTGATGAGCAGACATTATAAATCACTCGAAAACAAGAATGCAAATTTCCATATTATGTTTGCACAGGGAAGCTCTTCAGTCATACTGGGGATTAGATTCATTCTAAGCATATAATTGAGAGCTCAAAGGCATGATTTTCAGGCTTTCCTGAGATATGGAGTTATGCCAGAGAAATATAGTTGAATGCTTTTCTCTTTTGAAAGGAAGAAATTCATGACGCTTGCATTTTTCCATGTATTTCCTATATAGAACAAAGGTATGGTTGTTATTCTACAGACTATTTTACATAACACTGAATTAATTTTGGTTGTGATGTGATTTTAATGTGACGCAGGAAAGACAGCACATAGCAGGTTTGGTATCTCACACCTGGAAACACCAGTTGCTCAGTATCCATATTGTGATTTTGCTTTGTCTTTAGTCTAAGTAAACAGCATAATGAATAACTTATTCTTAAAAATTTTCTTTTGCTCCACTATAACCACCTTTTCAGTATAGAATTTGCAGGAGTGTGTCAGTATTGGGCTTCCCTCTGTGCACATGTTTTATTCAATCAAATGCAGTGTAAAGCAGCACATCTCAAGGGGACTGTTATTGTATTTTGCGTACTGCAAGTTTTGAAATGTTTATAAGACCCCTTTCCGCATTGACTCACATGTATATGGGGGCCTAGAGGTGACAAGGTAAATTAAAAAGAAGATAAAGAAGTAATATACATTTATTTATTTCCTTCTTCTCTGTATTTATTTTTTTCTCCATTCTCCATTTATTTTTGTGTCTGTTTCTTAAAATACATTTATACATTTATATTTTTTGCCTGCATTCTCCTCATATGGGCCTCTATAGACAGGGCAAATATGGAAATAAATGGCACATGAAAGAATCGTTTTGATAAAAAGTTGAATACTTTGCTTTTAAACTTTGATTCTTCCCTCCTACAAGCAAACCTTGTGTCCCAAACCAGGAATTAATGTGAGCATATATGGACAAATTAACAGTGTTTCAGAAGTGGGATTTGGACTAGTGTTCACTGCTACTCTGAATTATGGCTTAGAAGGGTATTTCTGAAGTTAAACCTTTGAAATGTTTCCCTTGTCGGACAAAATGTTATTTTTGACATCATATAACCATTTGTGACAGGCTGAGAAGCCAGAACTGTATTGGACGTGAGAACTAACATTTTGTAGATGATGGTCCCTTCCTCTCTTCTCCATTAAAAGTGTAGTTTCTGTCTGTCTTTCTTTCCCCTCACTATCCTTTGTTTTCTCTCCAAGCCCCAGCTGGTCTGAGCTAAGCTGAGGTGAGCTCAACTGCATTGTCTTGAGACTACAGTGAGCATTACGACTGCTGAAACCCCCCTGAGGTCTAAATCCTTGATCCTGGTGCCTGTGATTATCTGGGTGGATTCGCACAACTCAAATTGGAAAAACAATCATGTGCTATACAGGCTTCTGCTGCCTGTCAGCTCAGAGACAGTATCATTTCCATCCCGTCCCAGCTACACCATCTGTTCAGTTTCTAAGGCCTTGTCCTCACACACTTGTTAGTGGAGCATTGTATTCGTCAGTAATCCAATTTTTTCCCCCACAATTCTTCCAAATTGTGGACATTACAGTGCTTTGCAGCTAGATATTGGTAGCATTTATTGCAGCTGTGTGTGTGTGATATATTTATCTACAGTATAATTCTTACATGTGCTGCCGTTTTTCTGCTTTTATCATAAATTGTTTTTAATCATTCTTTATGATGAGGTAAGTCAAAGATTTGTTTTTAATTGATGAGAGAATATTTCTCAAGTCACGCAGGTAAGGATGTGTCTTGTAGCTGCATCCTGAAAGCAATGCATGTCATGTGCTTCTTTCCGCTCCAACCCCTAATGTAACTGAAGGTCCACTTCCCTTGAGCCGACCTCTAATCATCTTTAACACTATCCATCTGTCAATGCTGTGCTCCGTGCTGATCATTAACACCAAATTTACACTTCAGTCACCGACCTCTTGGGTCCTTTCATCCATAGTGGCTAACAATGTCAGCAACAAAAAATTCAATTCTGAGATAAGCAGCATTACAAGCAAACTATATTTAAGTATTTAACTGTCAAAACTGTCAGTTAAGCTAACAGTTGCGTATCTAACTGAGATAACAGACACCTGGTATTTACTAGGGGGTACATTTTTTGTAACAAATATCTCAATGTAAGCACTCCACTTAGAACTCAGATACGTTTGAACTTAAGAGTGTGTTGTGCAACCAGCTCCTGGCCTGTATCTATTCTCCATAAATCACAACCAGCACCCACTTCTTTGAAACATGAATCACAATCACAATGAGGATCTGGAAATGGAGTGCAAAGATAATTTGTGCATTACTTATTTAAGCATCCCAAGAGTGTATGATAGATAGCTAAGGAAAGCTAAGGAGCTTCTTAAAGTAAAAGCTGATCTTAGAGTCATTAGTTGCTGAAGTTTTGTCAAAGTT
This sequence comes from Nannoperca australis, assembly GCA_036023655.1. Taxonomy (NCBI): domain Eukaryota; kingdom Metazoa; phylum Chordata; class Actinopteri; order Centrarchiformes; family Percichthyidae; genus Nannoperca; species Nannoperca australis. The sequence continues at coordinate 2,868 of JAVQJD010068336.1, forward strand.
CATGTGGCCAGAATAGTAGGCTGGTAGGCAGTTGGTAGGCTGACCAACACTACATTTTCAACCCTATTGTTACAAGCTCTACAAACACAGGTTGTGGGTCAGTAAGCCGAACATGAGTCTTGTTTAGTTCCACTTGCTTGGCCCAGACATAGCTTGTTAACCCTGACACCAAGAGGGTTATGCCTGAGTCAACTCAGCCACAAACATAGCTGACCACTGGGGCAATGTGTCAGTCGAAATGAAATGGGTTTACTGACAAGTATATTGCACCAGTTATCGTTCTTTTTTGCACACAGCTGGGAATTACAGGTTTAGGAAATCTGTAAATTCTGGGATTATTTCCAAAAAGCTATGTGTAGAGAAAGATAGCAAGTGAGAATTAATGTGATGATAATTAGTGAGGACAAAATAGAGGAAGAGACGGAAGAAGAGATTAGATTGGAAAGCTGAAAAGAGAGAAAAAAAGGGACACATAGGGGATAGAGATGAGATTCAAACTCTCTCCTCTCCAGGATGCCCTGTTGTCTTGCCCTAATTTAGTAATTGGGGATGTATAAACTAGTGGTTGTGGAAAGAAATTGTGGTTAATGGACTGTCTCCTCTCCACTGCAGCCATTATTTTGAAGGTCAATGGACGGGTCAAGACAGCCAGCTCTGTGATACCTTCCAAAGTGTGGTAATGAGTGGTTGGCTTCACTGTCTCACTTGACTGAACTGCTCTCAGCAGTGAACACTTTTGTACAGCCACAGTTGGCACTTAGTACTACAGGATAACAAGGGTCTACAAACAGTTTGAACTGAGATAAACAATAAAAAGCATGTTTTCAAATGTTTTTGTGATAAATCAGAGTTCATTACAGATCTATTTTACACTAGTTTATTTCTTTCAACTGTAGATGGCAGACGTACTATCATCTACACAACTCAGTGCATATCAGTACAAAACTCAGACTCAGCTGTGAAAATGAGCTGCAACATTTAGCTAATGAGCATGACACCACCTTGTGGAGACAACACAGATTTCTAAACTGGAAAACACAAGCTGAGAGAACAACTGCAAGAACTACTTCAGTAGTTCAGACAGACCATTCACAATGGATGTTACATTTTTAATTGCAGAGAAAATCCTTATCTGAAAAATGTACAAATTTGCTCATGGAGTGCAGCACCTCTTATTAATTCTTTTTACCTCATCTATCCTATTTCTTTTTCAAGAATTGCTGTATCAAGGCCATTAGTTTTGAAATGGGTTTTACTGTTTAAGAGGCAACACCAAATCAAACGGAGCATCCTTCCTTTTCTCCCCCCACACTGCAAAAAAGAATTCAATCAGGGCTGATGAATTTGAAATTGACGGCAAATCTTTATGAGGGCATGCACTTACTCGGGCGATGTGGCCCACTGAAAAATGAGAAATGAGTGGAAGAAGAGGTGAAGGGAGAGATAGCGGAGGTGGAGACAGCTCAACAGAGAGGGGGAGAGGAGGGGGCTGAGGATACACTGGTAGATTTATGACTTCTTGTTCAGAGCATACTGATCAAACAGACTCGTAAATGTTTTTGATGGTCAGCAAATAAATAACTCCCACCGTGTCTGCTCAGCACACAATAAATAATCCTAAAAAGTTTAATCATTCTCCATCCTTCCGATTTATTTGGGGGGATATTTATGTGAGCTCATATATATTGTAAAGTACATACATTACAGCCAAGGCAGAGGCTTACACTATCTTTCCATCTAACCTCACGTGTCACATTCAAATCCGTGAGATTTTAGTGAAGTTGTATATTAAAATAATAATGTTGTGCCAGCAAAATTGTAAGAAACCAGCAGTGGGAAAGCGTTTTGTTACTGCATCTGAAACTCTATTGGCTGTCTCTTGCAGTAATTTCAGTGTGTTTGCTGAGAGCTGTGTTCACCCCTGAACCTCCTCCTCTCCCACAGCAAACACCTTCCCACATGCACAGGTCAAGAGACTCACTGTATAGGTGCCCTTTGTATAAATGTTTGTGTGTGTTTTTGCACAAATGCATCTCGTCATTCACGTACGGTATGTGCTGCAAGTGCGTGTGCAAGATGCATTTCTGTGTAGGAAGACATTTGCAGTGATGCATGTGTTGGTGGGATGCCTGTGATTGACCAGTGTGGGACTATACTTGTGTGTGTTCGTGTGTGTTTGTGAGTGAGCTCGTATGTGTTGGCGGAGGTTTCCCTGGAGAAGCCGAGCAAAAGAGCTGACCTTGCAGGAAAAAAAAAAAAAAAAGGCGATAATTTATTCATTGGCATTGCACACATTTCTCTCTGTCTTCTATCAGGTGTTCAGCTGTTATCTCAGCTGTTTTAAAGAGTCTCTTCCTGCACTCTGCGGATTATTGATTTCTCCAGACACTGTCTTTAGTTTAGGACACCAAGATTGAGATCATAATTTATGATCTAATCAGTGTGCATTCAGTAGCTTCTCCTTTATTTGGAATCAGTAGTATGCCTCCTCCAATTCTAAAGCTCCACTTTTACCAACCTCGCTGCATTGTGTGTTTTTAAACCCTGAAGCTTAACCTCACTGTAAAAATGTCTCTTATCGGACAGGGTCCAGCTGGCAATGTCAAAAAGATGGCTTTATACCCTCTAGGGTTTCCATTCAGAATAAATTAGTTCAATAAAATACCAAGAGGGCACTTAGAGAGCAGACAATTAAACACCTTGCATAGAACGCAGTCAAGCTGTATTTCAAAGGACTGAAAGCTCATACTGATGAATGCAGTCATTAAAAAAGACAGCACTCAATACGATTTCAACAATGGGCCGTAAACACACCAACCTGGACGCAGAATGGGCCAAAGTTGCGATAGGTTGAGAAACCACTGTTTAAATCTATACTAGGGATCAAGCGGCTCTATAAAGAGTGTTACTTAACACAGAGGGAAAAGTGGTGGTGTTTACTTCTGATATAAATGAATCATCCTGTGACATGTTGAAAGGTCCCAATTTGTGCATAACGCATGCTTGAAAAATACGTCAACAGTATTAATGACAACATAGTGGCTGTGCTGTATAAACACTCTAATTCAGCACAGCAAAGAGACCCATCTATCGTCCCAGCATGAAGAATGATGGCTTTTAAATAACTTTGTTTGAATCAAACAGCCACAGTTTTATAAGCGTAATTCAAAGATACTGTAAAGCATGATTAACATCCCAAAAATGCTACTTTAATGACTACTTTAATGATAGAAAACAAAGTATTTTCCAGCAGAATCATCAAACAGATTGACTGCTCCTCTCAAGTGACTTTTGGTTATGCATGTTAATCGGCTGAAAATGGTGGCTGTGGAAGCATCCATTTCCAGAACCACGTCCAAACCCGCATCCAGCAACACTTGTTGGCTATCTCACACTGCATTGTGCTGCCAGTAACCAGGGGTAACAATGAAATATTTATTGAATTCTACTCAACAAAAATAAACTGTTTTAACTTAATTACCTCTGCCTCTGTCACAGTAATCAAAGAGCTGGAGTTCAGCTGTGCACTAACCTTTCCCTCAGGTGTGAGTTAAAGAGCACCCAAGGGATAACATTACCACTGCTACCAAGTGCTGTCATTTCTTTTGAGGTCTTCATTCCTTTACTGTCTATTTGCCAGGCCCGGAAGGGCTTTTCTGCCACAAGAGCTACTGAACACAGGTCTCTATCTGTGCCCTCCAAAACAAAGAGAAGGTATTCTTAGAACAATGACCCAACTCCCTTGTGAAAGTAAGCTTGCGCCTGATCCCTTCACAGGAAGGTTAATGTGGGTGCAATGATCCAAGGACCACCATCTGTCCTCAGGGGTTCTCCTTTATGGTGACAGCAATAACTCATTTTGCTACTTCTCATCATGACTCCACTTTTGGACAAGGGCTTGGACCTGTGTAGAGGGCGTGTAGAGCTGCCCACGGTGGCCAGGTACACCGCATGATGGATGAAGGGAAGGAGGTTTTGGTCCCTGACCAGATCCTTTCAGCCTGCCTCATCAATGGGGACTTTTCAGTGCAGTAAAAAACAAAATCAGGGCAATGTTTCCCAAAATCATCTTAGGTTTGTTAAACTGGGCCCAGTCCATCATTTTGAACAAATTTGATACTAATTTCATCACCTCACAGAGTTCTTACAAAGAGGATCATCTGACCTTTTCTACTTCTGGAATATGGTGGTACGTAGATGGGCCATACCATGTGAAAAGGTGTAGCTTACCTTCATTGTGTTAAAGGTTTAAGGTTTAACCAAACAGCACTTAAATACTCTCCTCAAACGGGCTTAGGTAGTCAAAGAAATACAAGTAAGATTGAAAAGACTTAAGTGGCCTGTCTCAGATTTACAGAGGCTTCTGACATCTACTAATGGCTAAGTGTATTGAAGTACCAGGCCATAAATAAGTGTGTCTGTGTGTGTGTGTGTGTGTGTGTGTGTGTGTGTTTGTGTGTGTGTGTGTGTGTGTGTGTGAGTGAGTGTAAAACTCATAACATGCACCACACAAGCAAACCAAAAGACAAACAATCCTAAAAGACAAATGCACATGCCAGCCTCACAACACATGCACTGGCATTATGTACCCAAAAGACACGTGTATCAGCATTGTGTTTTCCCAGACATAAGACTGGTCATCGGGTCTATTTTTAAATGAGTATTCCAACACATCTACAGCATGAGAGGTGACTTCACCGAATCAGTATTTTGAGCTTCTGCTAGTGAAGCAACTGCCAAGGAAGTTATGAAAGTGAACTATATGGGAAAAACAAATCACACCTTGCCTTCCCTAAGCAGCTATACTGTAAGGTGATCCCCCAACTGGTGTGGAGCTGGACATTCAATCGCAAGAAGACTGTGGTCTTAAAAGGTGTGTGAATGTGTAAAACCCTTCCTCTCTAGAACTCCCCTGTTGGTTTAGACTACATGCTACTTAATAAGGGTACAATTAAGCAACATTTTTTTCTTCTGAAAAGAAACAAAATGTTGTTCTAGTGTCAGCTCCTTAGAGATATCTTGGGCTAAATTATTGACTTCTGCTACTGCCCTCCCCCCTTCTCTGAATCCCAATGGTGGCCTATTGAAATAATGGGGGGTAAATATATGCACCATGTTCCAAGAGATTGAATCTGAAAGCATCTTTTGTGCAGGGAGTCAGAGGAAAAAAAGAAGGGGCAGAGAAAGTAACACAGGAGGACAGGTGCAATTTATCTATTTCACAGCAAAGCAAAGAAGAGGGATTCCCTGGACTGTGCTATTAGGAGTAAGAGAGCACTTGTACAAAGGGTACAAAGTGTACAAAACATGACTTGCTCTTAAATGTGGTCTGGGTTCAATGCCCAAAGAGATGGGTTTCTTTTTAAGGAATAATATTACTGTACAATGTGTAGTGTTTCTCATCAATACCAGAATACTGCCCCAAATTTGCTGTGGGATAATTTGATTAAAAACATTATTTTAGATTTAAGTAACATATGACCACAAAAGGCTGTTACAGTTTTATGTCAGTAGATATTGTGATGTGGTGTACCTTCCCAAACAAATTGTCACTTTAACAGACTCATGTTCAGCTCCATGGTGGTTCCACCATGGTGTACCATGATACTGGTCTGGGCCAATCACTGTGTGACATGTTCCGAGGATCATCCACTGTCAAGGACAGAAATCAAGATCAGCACCAGTGACCTCTTTAATAGACTGCTTTAAATTAGAAGGTGCTTCCAGAGAGCATGGACACGAGTCCATCAAGAGCCTTGACACCTCCAGCAGTTAGCATTATCTTTAAAGTCCAATATGTGTAACCTTGAAGGACACGAGCGAGATGAAATGATATCATGTCGCCACTGGACCCTGATAGTGATTGAACATATCAAGTGTGTCCATTGGATTGCTGCACGTCTAGTGACTTGACGAATTGGTTAATGCAAATATCCAAGGTTCTCACTCACGCATACACACTGACACAGTCCAGTTTGCTGAGGGGATGGGGAATTGGACGTCAGCGCAATGCCATCTACCATACTTAAAGCCCAGAAAAGCTGTTGTGCAGTCTTGTCAACTTGACCGCAGATCCATATTAGCGGTTAAATAAGAATCAGAACAAGGAAACAAGATAGAGTGACATCACCGGCTCCAGTTTGACCATGACACAAAGACAATGGACGTCCGCATATGCCTACAATTAGCCATAATTGTAAACATTTGTCACCTAGTGGCGTGTTCACAGCAGGACAGAGAACGCAGACATGAATATATAAATCAAGTAAATTAGGTACACAAGCATGAGCAAAATGAACGAAAAATCTAATGAAGGTGGGAAAAAACATAAAAAGAAAGCTTCATAAGAACTCTAAGATTCCAATATTAGGGCACTGGGTTCTATTAACTTTGTCTTTTTTCATTAAACTAAACCCTAAAATGGGAACACGGTATATTTAATGTTGTTTTCAGCCAGCAAACCATTTAACACAATATAAAAAACTATGTAATTTGATACATTAGCAGTTAAGTACAGTATCAATACTACAGGGGGCCATAACACCTTAGTGCAATATGTGGCTAATATCTTAACAGCCTGCCCCATTGCCTGTTTATGTTGGAAAATACCTGTTTTTTATAAACACTGTGGTATAAAGCTCATCAGTGGTTTAGACTTTGGATTTTCTTAATTAACTTCATGCAGTTCATGCCTCTTTTAAAGATGGGGCCCTTTGTGAAAAGATACAAACACAGTCAGCATTACACATCAATTTCAACAGACCTCCCTCTTCTTTCTTCTGTGTTCATTTGTGAGTGGAAGAAAGAATTTCTCCATCACAATATCCCTCCCAGGAGCGGGCAAGTTTTGGTTCCCTGTCTAAATGATTAATCTTTCATATTTTGCAGAGGGACTCATAACACCATAACACTACCTGTGGACCCAATTACACAAGTGACAACAGTATCAATGCAACTCCCTGACTTATGGCGGCATAAACAACACAGCCTTTGTGCTACATCAGCATAAGTGATTTACAGAATAGATGAGCAGTGGCCAGGGTGGATGCAAATAGATAGATTTCGGTAATGTTAGCTTCTCCTGTTAAAGATGCAAAACAGTGAGCTGATAATGGTACAGACGGTATCACCAGGGCACATGATGTAAAAACTCACTTACTAAATGGTTTGTTTCAGATACATACTGCAATAAAGTACAAATTAAAAGTGTGTGCTCTCTGTTGACAGACCTACTGTCGAAAATCATTTTAATATCACAGGCAAGTTGATGTGAATCGGAATAAACACGACATCAAAATGGCGCTTTCAGCTTTAAAACCTTAATACAAGTGAGGGGCAGACTGAACATACTAAATGGTCCACCCCAGGCCAAGCTAATATGCCAGCTACACCACTTCATTGCTATTCATACCATGGTCTCTCCTCCCTGTCTTTCACTTCAATTTACAACACATAGTGATCACGGAAACACGCTAGAGGTGCCACACCTGCCCTGATTACATAAATGCTTACTCTCACAGGACGACTCTTGACAGTAGTAGCAGGTCAAATTGCCAGCTTGGGTGTTTTTGCAGCAATTAGACCAAGTGCATTATATTCACATTATCATGCTGCCACAAGCATTTTGAGTTAAGGTGCAGCAGCAATGAGAATTTTGTCTACCCTGCAAGGCAGCATTATTCACACTGATGAATGCTGATGAGAATGGTGCAAACTCCTGAAATTTGGAGGTTACAGTGAAGCCGTGCTGCAAGGGATGAGGCATTCTGTGTTTGGTAAACAATGATGCTGGGGTGTATTGCAAAGCAAGCACCTCCGTGTGTTGTGGCAGCGTGCGTGCTTTGCTGTGACATGACGAGAGCAATTGACCAGCTGAGATCCCAATAATAAAAAAATAAAAGAATACCCATTTAATTAGCGATCTGTGGCCCTGGATGTATTATGCAAACATAACCAGCAGGACGGAGTAGTAATCAATCATGTTTGTTTGTCCCCTGCTAACAGCAGCAACAGAGAGGACGCTGTGGCCAGAAAGCATTGGACTACATATGCACTTTAGGAAAACAGGGTATGTTCGTTTTCAAGGCATTGTTGCCTCACTTTGATTGATGGCAGTAGGGAGTGACAATAAACACAGGGAGATAGACAGGGAAATGACATATTGCAAAGGTCCTTGGTTGGACGTCAGCATGGTTACATGGTATGGGCTTGGACGATAAGCCCTCGGGACACCTAGCATATTATTATAATATTTTGCACAAACAAATACCAATGCATGTTCATGTTCATTGTGTTGTGTGTAGTTTTTACACGTTAGGTGTCGTTGACAGCATCAGATGTGAACAGGTGTGTTTTGTGGGATGGTTGAAGAGATGACATAGATTAATGACTGTGGTCTGCAGCAGACCATTATATTGAAGGCCACTGCTGCCCACTGTGGGTGGGTAGTTGTGTGGACCTTGACATGGCCAGCAGATAAAAATAGCCAAAGAGAATAAACAGGCTGCGTGTTTCCTCCCTCTAATTGACAAACACACACACACACACACACACGCACACACAGGCACGCACGCACACAAGCACGTACAGAAGCAGCCACACACACTCACTCACATTTGAATGCAATTGTAGTGTACCATCGTGTACTAAAGTCTTCAAACTCACAGTCGGTTGCCTCCATCCAGCCAGTCATGGGCCTTCTTCAACTTCGAATTTCACAGAATAATAAATGACACCTTTGAAATGTACGTTATTTCCAAGCCATCAAATCCTCATGCACTGGCAGCAAGCAGCAGAGAAATAGAGTGGGAGAGAACTCATGCTTGCATTTTCACCTTGCCCACCCATGTCTTTTTCTTTCTTTTTTTTTTTTTTTTTACAAATATTCAAATCTATTGCTGCTTTCTATTAATAGAAAGGTGTCCAACACTTATTATTGTAATTTAACTGAATGCGACTTTAGCCTCCCTCTTCCTCTCTCCCGCAGAAGCTCACAGTAAATTACAGCTATCCACATTTCTTCCTCTCTCTCTGGCTCTTCCGCCACACACAGGCTCATTATAGATGCAGGGCAACATGACTCGTTGGCTCAAATCTGCTCAGCCTTTCTGACGAAAAACATGTTTAGGAGAACCTTTTTCATGCAATACAGCGCTTAATTCTTTAAAAGCCTCCATTCTTTATCTGTAAGTAAATACAGCTGCTTACTGGGATGCTGAAAATGATCTGTGCATTGCTCCTTAGTGCATCGCTCTAATGAAGGCGTTATGAACAGATGATGGTGTGTCTCCTTCATGTGCTGACAGAAGCAGGAGCTGTAGATTGCAACACTGTTTGTCCGCTGTGCTGTTTGGATGATGGAGTGGACACATTTTATGAAAAATTGGAAAGGGAAAATACAGGCAGTAGCAGGCAGAGATGGCTCGTGTAGTCAGTCAACTCTTTTTGGCCTAGGACTGAAAGGAACATGGTCACAAAGAAAGAAGCTGGAGGCACCTGTTAGGTTAGGATTGCTCTTCACCTTTTAGTTCCTCTTCATGACTTACTTTTCTCACGGATTGTACTGTATAAAGCGTCTGCATGGCATTCAGTCTCCATTATCACATCACATTAGAACTGTCGGGGCGTATAATATATTCTGATAAATACCAACAGCAAAGGTTAATTGACCAAGCAGTTGATTCAATCACTGTCAGCCGCGCTAGCTCGCAAGTCTATCTGGCTCCATGGCCCAAAGTGTTTTTTCAGCATGATGCTACAATTTGGGTTGCTATGGCAACAACCCACACAAGCACACATACCCACATAGTACACAGGAATAAAAAATAAATAATACCAGCATAACGTCATCTCTAATAACACCCTCTAGGAAAAAAATAACATTTGATGGTCTTTTGTAACCTGCAGTGCATCAACGTATTTCTATACAGAAAGTTTGAAATGAGATATCAAGCTGTTAACTAGAGATATTCCGCCCACATTGTGGGACGCAGGCTGGCTTCAACTCCTCGGAGTACCCATGCATGCAGGTGGTGTTAGTCTAGAGCGCAAAGCTTCTATGCTAACTATGCTTCTATACTATAGTATGTTTTACTCCACACAACACGTGTCTGCCTTAGAAATTGCAACCCTGCTCTGCTGATCATATTGTATCACTGCTACTTCACATCATGACTCATATTATAGCTGATTGGCTGCCAGTTGGATAATAATTAATGAAAGGGGACACAATCAATAGTGCTTAATCATTCTCTGTACCCGAAGTTCTTAACAACTGTGTCATCAGCAGTTGTCATCAAGAGAATAATTTACATCTGTCAATTAGGGGTCAGGGAGATGCCTCACCGCTCTAGCCCTGAACACTGTCAAATGAGGTTCATCTGTCTGTATCTAAGTGGTAAACGTGTTATTAGAAGAAACGTTTTTTGCACCTAGGATGCATATTTTTATACAACTCCTATAACCCTTGTGCCATATTCAAATCTAATTTGCATGGCAAAGAAATGGAGGAAGCTTATGTGGTACACAGCCAGAGTGCTGAAGTCACATTCAAATAATTAATCAGGTCCACGTGTGATTATACAGAAATCTGTGGATCCATATGTGATTTCTGGACAGCGCCAAAGCCATTGACCTTCACTCAACCGTGGCTACGCGGTTAAGACGTAGTATATGTGCACTCAAAGGCAAGCTTCAGTCAATGCTGCATTATTGATCACTTGTCACTGGGATGAAGGAACATGGCAAAGAAATCAATTACACGTATGCAATGTATAATCAAATTTAAGGGGAAATGTTCAATTGACACATAAGCTCTACGGGGAAATATCATTGCTGTATTGAACACCATTCATATGAACTAAGAGTGAAGAATTAGGGAGAGAAGAGAGAACACTCCAGCAGTGTAGCTAGGATAATAAGGGATACATAATTTACTATCTCTATTTATTCTTTTAAGACCAAGGAGTGAGGAGATCATTACATATTGATAGCTAATAGATAAGATGGATTTTGATGATTTGGGAGGTGTAAGGTGTGTCTGCCTGGGTTCATCGCTTATGCTGACAGTTCTCTGAAGTGGTCGAGAAAAGGGGTCAGGCCATCTTCTTGTCTTGTGCAGATCAGATTTTTTGCTGTGGGTCAAATGGAGTTTCTAAAATGGTTGGCTAGCTCTTACCTTTTAGGTTTGAGCTATTTTACTTGTAGTGTGTGTGTAAGGAGGTGAGTTTGAGTTAGGGTGGAGCAAGCAATTTGTCGTTCTTGTGTTCTAAAGGAAGGCTTAGTTAAGTAGTTTTTCTGTCCTTTTTTTTAGAGGAGATTCTTCACAGTGCTTCAAAGTAAAATCCCAGGCATAATTGTTAATTTACAACCAGATGCAACATCACAAATCACCAAACGTCGCCTATGCCAAATTGTGCACCTAATATAATGTGCCACCTCAAAACCAGCCTTTATGGGGCCACTGAAAATGATGTGATTTCTAAGATATGTGACAAAGGTTATGGCCAGTGTGTGTTTTCTATTCTGTGCACATACGAGTGTGTGTTTTTACTATAACCTAATGTCATGATATCTCATAAAGACTGAAAGAATAAAAAAAAATCTCAACGCAACCAAACTTGTGTCCATACTTCACTGGAACTGGTTTCGTATATAGAACGTAATCGACCAGTTGCATTGAGGTTTTCACCTCTAGGATGTGGTGCAGCCAGTGCTTGTGTAGTATACAGCGGGACACTCCGCAGTTCGCTTATCCCGTTCCTTCCAGTTGCCTTTTACGCGCACGACGTCTGCAGTATTCAGTGAGCCCGTCTTCCCCGCACGCCACAAGCTTTTGGATCAATGCAGGACTCTTTTCCCGGTGTTGCGATGGCGAAACAACGCTTTTTGTGTTCAGGTGATCATTTGTAGAGGAAGACATTCACACTCTTTTTTTTCTCTTCTCTTCTCGACTCATTTTCATGAAAATGTGGGACGCGCGTTCTCCGCGCGGCGTCCACGGAGTGCTCTCTTCGCTCGTGGCGGCTTGACTGAAGGGGGATCCCGGCTCCCTTTTCATCCACTACTCCCTTTTGGAACAAGAGGAGTTTGCATGCAAAAGGTGGTGTATCTCGGCAAGATGAGACAGACTATTTTTCTGTGACTTTTACATTTTTTTTTTTTGGATGCCACTTTGAATTCGTGCGTTGCCAGTACGGACTGTGTAGACTGATTTCTATAGAAGGTGTTGGATAAAACCTTACAGATCACAAAATACGTTGTAGCGTAACAGGTACACAGTGTTTTTGAATTTATAGGACTGCAGAACAAGTCAAGACATAATCGATGTGATGCTGCTTTACATCCTTTCCTATACATATCTACTCATAATATTCCATTTGGATTGTAAAATTGGCTGCTTTGTGGCATGTAACTAACATGTAAATGTAACCAGTAACTGTTGCATTTAAGAACATCTGCTTAATCTCAATTCTGTACAAGGATAACACAGCCCTGTACCTAATTAAGAATTGTAACATGCTTCAATTAATAAATGAAGACTCTAATAATTACAACTTTTTAAAAATAATTTTAAAGACTTATCTAAGTGTATGGGGCATTTGAATAATTCTGTTAAAATAAATAAATCTATGCTGTGGCTATTTCCATGTACAAGGGGTTATATTAGTCAGAATATGTGATTTTAACGACCAAACGTGGCAAGGGAAATGATATTTAAAATAGACCAGTTAAATAAGACTCCAGAATTTGCTGCCGCACGTTCCTTCTCCAGCCAAATTGTAAGAGCACATCAATGAATTTCAATGCTTGTATCAGTTCATTTGTTTCCTGACCCACCACTGGGTCCCATTTCGACCAATGGGGCTGCATAGAAAGCAGTGCTCCAGCAGGAGTTCATTGCCTCACTCCAGCCACAACAGTACCGGAGTGAAGTGCAAAGCAAAGCAGCCATATTGACTGTTAAAACAAAATAATTGATTCTGCAACACCTTCTTAGAAATGTGATGAAAGGAATCACTAACACCATGCAGTTGTTACTATTTTTGACATATGAAGTAACAGGTGACCATGTCCTACTGCTTGAAAACAGCTGATTTTAATTCTTGAAATATGCTTATAAGTGCGTAAAAAAGATGTAACATTATGTAATGCATCCAGTTTTTGATACTGAACTTGATTAACTTGTGTGTGCTCAGTCACTTAGTCATCTCACAAACTGTCTTGTTGTTTTCTCAGCCATGGACGGACTTCCCTAAAGAGGATCCAACATAATTCCACATTTTTTGACTTTTATTTTTCTATTTTCCTCGTTTTGTGCCACCGATCTTCCCCAGAAATCTCCTTTTCCATCACCATGGCTGAGAAGCACGGATCAGCAGGGCTCAAGCCTGCCAACATCCGAACCTCTCCCTCCCTGCCCCCTGAGCCCATCGACATCATTCGCACCAAAGCTCGCTCCCGCAGAGTCCGCCTTAATGTCGGGGGTCTTAACCACGAGGTCTTGTGGCGGACCCTTGACCGGCTGCCCAGGACCCGACTTGGCAAGCTTCGAGACTGCAACACCCATGAGTCCCTGATGGAAGTTTGTGACGACTACAGCCTGAACGAAAACGAATACTTCTTCGACCGGCACCCAGGGGCCTTCACCTCCATTCTGAACTTTTACCGCACGGGCAAGTTACACATGATGGAGGAGATGTGTGCCCTTTCGTTTGGCCAGGAGTTAGACTACTGGGGGATTGACGAGATCTACCTAGAGTCCTGCTGCCAGGCCCGTTACCACCAGAAAAAAGAGCAGATGAACGAGGAGCTGCGAAGGGAGGCAGAGACAATGAGGGAGCGGGAGGGAGAGGGAGAGTTTGATAACACCTGCTGCCCAGACAAGAGGAAGAAGCTGTGGGATCTCCTGGAGAAGCCCAGCTCCTCTGTGGCTGCCAAGGTAGGGATCCGAATATGGAAGTGTGATCACGCTGCCCCCATCACACATTTCCTGGTCACGTTCAAAGCCGAACACTCTGCCTGGATCATAACACATTACACTCCCACCTGTAAAAGATAATCCTGAGTTTATCATTTTGAATCTAAAACAGGTGTGTTCTGTACACTCATCAGGTGTTTTCTTGTGCCATCTGTCTGTTTTCCATCTTTGTAAGTAGCAAGAGTTGTTAGGGATGAATTTTAATATAGAGAGAGCTGTAGTCTTTGGGTAACATTTTGCTTGGGTGTAATGGAAGTAAAGAAACAGAGGATGAGAAGTGGAAGTCGACGTGTGACATGCAGGCAAGCGACGTGGTAAAGTAAAATGTATTGTTTTTCCACTGATAAATTAGTAGTGAAATCACGGTAGGAGCTACATTTAGACTCCATTTGCTTTGATAGAATAATTGCTAGGTCTGTCAGCTTTTAGTGTTGCTTTCTTTGCAGGGTTACAGTATGTCAGTGTAGACCAGATCTGTCAATGCTTTGTGACATGGCACATCTCTTGGAGCGAGTCTCTGCTCTTATGATGATTCAATCTTTCTCACTGATTGGAAGCGCCCCTTTCTGGATCTGGCTCTGAGTCAGGCAAAATGATGTCAAAAGTTTGTTTTAGATGTCTGTTATTTCTGGAGTCGTTTACTATATTTACTGTGAGCACATTTATTCAATTTCATTGCAAACCAAGGTAGTCATCAATGCTTCTCCCTTCCCTCCTACCACGTGTTTAGAAAACTGCTGCATCAGTCACTTGCAGGTTCCATTCGTACATAATAAATCTTACAGTAATCAAATGACTGTGTAGCAATGCCAAGGCTGTCCCTGGTAAAATAATGACGTCTCTTTCAACGTCTCTTCCAACTCCTCCTCCAGCTCCTCCCCATTCCAACCCCCACTCTGACTCAAGTCCTCAATTAGGTAGATCGACCTCAATGAAATCCAATCACTGGTAATTTACCTTTGGTCTCTAGTATCCTGATCTTATCATCAGGCAGTGCAGGGCAGGGCTGTCCCGGGATTATATTCCATGTCAGAGGATCATAAAAACAGGGTCCTGTGTGTATGTCTGTGACCAAAGCAAACGTCATCCCCTCTGTGTGAGAAATGTAGCCTCTGGTGTGCTGTACACGCCATGTGGTGCATTGTGGAGGCCTCTCCCCTTGAAGCAAACAATGGTTACCTTTGGCTGTGACAGTTTTGAAATCATGCTAGATTCAATTTGAGACTCTTGGCGCCTTGAGTTGAATATTAAGTGCGGCATTCAGCTTTAAAAATTGCACAAATATGGTAATGAAACTGAATGCATACGGTTCCGATCCTTTTATAGGCCTACTATACATGCTCTTCCTTCCTTTATTATCCTTGCATGCTTTGTATTCCCTGAATCAACTAATGATTTGGGATTGACAAGGATCTCACGTCAGCTTAATAATTGGATTCAGCCTCCACGGGGAAGCTGTATATCACCAGAATCAATTATAAGGAGACTGCCAATATCTAATTCAAGGCAAGCTCAGGTGACAGCTTTGGCGTTATTTGATACGCTGTGTGATATTTAAAGTGATTTTCCTCCTCGATATGGTCTCTCATTCTCCAGACACATCTCTGTATTGCTGACCTGTTCACTATCATGCCGGGGAAGCCTGCGAAACCTTAAAGGGAAATCCCACCCTAATTCAAATTGCATTGCCATTCTGCTGAGTGCTCTACGAAGAGGACTTGAACATGAGTCTAATAGCTCAGCCCTGTGACCGCACTAAGGTTATTCACAGCTTAGAGTACATTTGGAAAAACACTGCCGGGGCTGCTCCACCATCAGATGGCAGCTCCCCGAGGTCAGGGAAGCCTTTTATTGGGCATGCACCCGTGCAGTGAGAACCCTTGAAAGCCCTTGACCAAGGAAATGCCATTACAAGGCTGGTAAACAGAAGTATGCTTTTATACTAAGCAACCTGAGCCCTTTGTCAAATGCAATCACAGACTCTTCTGGCATACACATATCCTCTCTCCCTCTCTGTCTCCTTTTCTCTTACACCGTCTTAATCAGGTATTAGAGCCCAGTGTGCTGCACGATGGCACCTATGGCCCTCTCTGCCCTTAAATAAAGGTTAAGCATGAGCGAACAAGCGAACTGACCTTTTCAACAGGGTCAATCAAGCTAGGATTACATTCATCAGCAGTCCATGCTACAGGAGTAAGGGCCCTTGAAGACAGGAAAAGATGGAAACCAAGCAGACATTGGTAGACGAAAACAGCACAGAGGTGTTTAGAGAAAGCCACAAGTGAAGGAAGTGGCAGAGGAAAGCCCTAAGAGATGAGGGTGATGTAAGAGATGCAGTCTTGTAAGTTACGCCTCAGGGTGCTGAGCTGGATCTTTGCAAACCTTTGCCAATGAATAATGAATGCAATGGTCAAAGCAAAGAGGACACTGGCTAATGCAGTGGCTTCTCTGTGTTACTGCGTGACTTTAGGTTGAGTGCCCTGTCGTGTAATGAGGAGGAGGAGGAGGAGGAGGAGGAGGAGGGGCAGGAAGTTATTTTGTACCAGTTTCTTTCCAGTGCTCGTCACAGGTGGGCGTCCAGGGAGAAAAGTGAGAAGTTCATGTCACAACAAGATGCTGCAAGTCTGTGTAACTGTAAATGTGCACCGACGGGAGCTTCCACCTGAAATATCCTGAGCTGAACTTCCATCCCACATGAATTTTGGACATTTTCTTGAAAGCAGAATTATAAAGCATACAGAGGTTGATCACCAAAAGAAGATTGAAATCATATCTGTCAACGACTTGGATGCCTCTTTCTAAAGTGCTCTTTTCTGATTGAGTATCTCCACAGCTTATAGCCACTGGTAAAAGACTGTCATGTGCTATTGAATTATCTAAGATTTGAGTGGCAGAATAAAGAAGGTTGTTGCATGTTACCATTGTTTCCTTACTGTAGGCTATAATTTCTATTAATCCAGTAGAGCGTGTCATCCTTGATATTGAGCCAGAAGGATTTGTGCTGCCCTGACCCTCTTCTGTTTACAATGAGTCACGGGTGTTGTTGTGCAGCAAATACACTAAGCACAAGCACATAAAAGTAAGCCATATGAGGAGAATGAGTTACAGTGGATTTTGCTTTTATACTTCCCTTTTGTAAACGCATTACCAATCATAATTTCTGCAAAAACTGATCTTGGTGCACATATAGTTTGTAACCTGACCATGTTTGTCCACTGGAAGCGACAGGAAATGCGATTAGATGCATCAGATGCATTTCTTTCTGTAGTCAGACAACCACAACAATATGTAGAAAGTTTACCCCCAAAAAAACATTAGTGGAGATTTGAGAGCGTCAGGCTGTGTTCCTTGTGTCATAAATAAATGCTATTAGTTGTTACATGGATGCCTACAGTTAATGTATGCATAGTGAAGTTTGCAAGAACAGCATATTTTGATTTTGATTTGTGTTCATGCCAAGCATATAGATAAGCTTTTCAGAATATTAATATAGTGTCATATGAAATATTAAAGCTGTAATAAAGCATCATTCTGAGAAGAAAACATTCAGTCAATGCAGCCCTGGAAAATAATGGCTGCGGATTCAGAGCATTTTAAAGAGATCAATGTTTCTGCTTGCCAGACATTTCAAGTTGAGTTTTCTATCCACCCCCCCTCTTCTACTTCAGCCATGTCCAGTCTTGCTCCTAATGTGGATGTGCACCATTACTCTTTCCCTTATCTAATAATCTAGTCTAGCTAGTGGGAACACTAAGCAATGGGCCTGTAGGGGCGCAGACTTGTGCTGTTTGGTCCTCCCACGCTTGGGAGCAGTCAAAGTCAGACCACCACAGACACTGTTGATGATGATGACACAATGTGAGGAAGAAAAAGCATAATAAGGTACTGTTACCGACACCTCAAAAGGCCCATCTTTTTAAATGTCTTAATGCAGTGCAGCCACAAATGCACACTGTTGATTTTGTTGCACTTGGAGCAGCCTGTTGTTTCAGATCCCTGCCGCCTCTTACTCCCCGTCCATCTGCTTCCTTACAGGCTTTTAGAGCACTGTACAGAGTATTTGACATTTTGTGTGTATTGATGTAGTTTCTGATAGTGGGAGGGTCAACGATGAAGGGAGGTGAGGATGGGGAAAGTGAGGGAGGGGCCTTTAGTCAGCATTTAGTCAAATGTTCTCCACAATATGTCAGGTCAAATTCAACCAGGAGGGCCACTGCTCTGTGTTTCATTATCATCCTTTCATCTCTGCATGGATTGTGGTCAATCTTCAGAAGGTTAAATCAATACGCATTGGCATTTTATGGAAGACATGTTCTCAGCTTGTTGGGCAAATGGATTTTAGCCCCATTCTGCTTATTTTGTAAAAAGCCTGCACACTGGATGCTGACCTTGACTGCTGCAATCCGATTTTGATGTTTGCGGGTCCCCAATCGTGTTCATAAGCCTGTCTCTGTGCTTTTTGCGTCATTTATTTCTCTCAAGGTGATGCCTTCGTGCAGCCTGTACGAGTTATTATTGTACTACATTATCTTATTTGGCCTTTAGGAAGTCATCAGGATGTATTACAGGAGAGGAGTTTGTCATTTAGGTAGAGCATACCTTCTGCCTTCCTGCGGTCTCCTAGTTACATAAGCCTTCCCTCAGGCCTATAATCAGTACAGCCTAGCATTTAGGCACCAGCACCTAAATCCTCTTTGCCCCGCAATCATAATCAGATAAGAGCGAACCTCCTAGATTATAGGTGGCATGCGTTCTTATAGTCCCTGGGTTGGCAGAGGCAGCAGAGTTTATCATCTGGACATCTCCCTGTCCACTGCTGTCTTTATTTTCTCTCTGTAAGTCACCTGCAACATAAAGATTATCTTAAATTGAAATCAGGTCTGTAATGATTTGGTTCCAGTCAGAAATGTTTACTATGTAATATGGGAGTTGAAAGGATAGTGGAAGCTTTAAAGGGCACAGGTGCTTTAAAATGCACTCTGCTGTCAGTTTCATGCCTTCTATGCTCTATCTGTTTATTTTTTCCTAAAGCATTCGTAATGGTGTCTGCTAATGTTTTCATAAAAAGTGTCTGATTTGTTGTAGATACAGCGAATACTCACTAGTTTGTTCTGCTATTTACTCACTCTCAACACGAATTTCCTCATATGGACAGTAAACTGCACAAGTGGTGTAAGCAGTGGACAGAGCACTTTCCACTCTCCACAGTTGTGTTAGTGCTGTTTGAATTTATAGTTATGTTACTAAGCAGCAAATATCAACTTTCATAACAGTAGTGTTGCACACTTACCAGGATTGTGATATGTTGACTGTGAAATACAAAAATCAGAGAAATAATGTCTTATATCTTAATTCTTAGCATTGCATGTGTTTATATTATACTCAGGGAGTTTACACTTGTGCTGTGGGTGCATTTGATTTCTGCTGATAGTGTTGATGCACCACTGTATATACAAAAATAAAAATGTTTACGGCAAATAACACACAAGGGACACATTAACTCAACAGTTCATCACACAAAAGCACGTTTTAGTTTCCTTAGGTTATCTCTCACTGTTAAGAGGCTGACTAGATCCCATTTGGGTTTTAAAGCAGGGTCATATTTAAAATGAAGAGGTTAGGACACTGCAGCGCTTTATTGATCTAACTAAAGTGTTGCATCTGTGAGTTTCACCCGCAGGGTTGAAATGGAACATTTGAAGTGAGGCAAAAGAAGTTGTGAAAGACGAAGCAAGAGAAAGCTATTGATGCTGCTGACCCTTAAATTGATTTGTTGAATCACGCTGTTGTGCATTTTTAATTCTTTCGGAAATAGTCATGATCAATGTGTGCACTTATTGCAAAGCACATCTACGTCTTCTTCTCTCGTTTTGCTTTGCTTTGCACAAATAACCCACTGCTGCTTTCATCCATTTTCATGATTACCAGTGGGAACATGCATGCAGAGGAATTACAGTCTGGATGCAGCTCAGCGGCAGTGGTGTCCCAGCAGAGCCCACTGGCCTGTCTTAAGGCGTATTGCACTTGACCATGCACATAGTGATTCATGAATGAAGATATCATTAAATGAAACTCATGAGGCATGACTAATCTGCACTATACGTTATACGTACACTTAAAGGAATAGAGAAGGGAGAGGACAAAAGGGAAAGCTGGATTCAGTAGTACTTTAGGGGAACAAGAAAAACTCACTTTAACACAAGTCTAGTACAAACCACATGGCCAATACAAGCCAAGGCTAATGAGTGGCCAGATGGTGTGACAAGTATCATTAGTAATTCTACTGTCATCCACAGAATACACCCTCACATTTCCTAAATAAACAAAATCGTTATGACTGGAGCAACATTTTATGCATAAAATATTAATTTCCCAAAGGTAAGATCTTCAAATTGCCTGTTTTGCCTGACCAGCGGTCCAAAACCCAACGTTATTTCATTTGTTATGATAAAAAATAGAAAATAGTAGCAATTAGAACCCGAGACTAGAGCATGTGGGGAAAGCAGGAACAAGCTGTGAACACAACACTGACATATTGTCGTGTTTTAAGTTGAGATAGTAACTTGTTAGCAAACTGTTGGTGATTTACACACTTAAAAGAGATGGAGCAACAGTTGCATTTGTTTGCAGTCGTGTCTGTGTCTACCTGACACCTACCTCCTACCTGAATGTCAAGCCAATAATCAATCTCCTGTTAGCTCCGTTTTGGTCTCCCCCAACTCCTAAAATAAATATTTGTTTCTTTAGCTACTAAATGCTTTGATATATTCACCAGCTAGTGGCTGACTTTATCTGTTTACCGTTTGGTGCAGAGCAGGTAGCGTACAGCAAAACCTTTTCACTTAACAGCTTTCTGTTGTAGCCGACAACAGTGCTTTGAGAGCGGTTAGAGTGAACCAAAACATTCAGTAAAAAGATGCTGAAAGCTCCATAGAGGGAGCGGGAACAGAGTCAGGAATGTTTTGTGGTTCAATCATAGTGAGAAGGTTCTCGCGTAAAAATAGTCGTGATCTATTGTTAATAGAAAACTAGTGATTATAGCCTCTTTAAGTAAGCATAATTAATTTAATAATTTCTTGTTACACACTATCTATGAATTGCACACAACATGCCTGTTCAGCCTGCAAAAACTCCAGGGGATGTAAATTGGCAAAAAGCCTCAGGTCTGAGCACCATTAGAGTGAGACATAAATCCCACTGAAGGCTGGGAGCGGCTGTGGACCAGCAGCGAGTGGCAGCGCTGCCTGGCATTGCCAGCTTGAGTGACACTCCGGGTAAGAGGCTAATGTGTTCCTTTCCCCCTCCTGCCTTCCTCATCTCCTCCCTGTCCTCTCGCTCATTGCCCACACCTCTGTGTCTCGTGAGGTTTGCTCACCCTGTCTTTTGCTGTTTTCCTCGTCCCAGAAGGCATCAGAAATAGGGGAAAATAGAGAGAGGACTGGCTAGAAGAACCACCGTTCTATGCACCAGGTCTCTATTGCATGCTTCAATGAACCCCCTTAACAGACTAACACGCACTATGTACTCACAGCTCACAGTCAGTTTTCCACGTCTCTGCACATACATACAAAAACACACACGTTGTGCGCTCGGTAAGTACAGCACACAAACAGGCGCGCCCATGTGCAGACACACACACACACACACACACACGCACCTCTTTATCTGAGAACCTTCAAATAATGCTGAGCCAGCTGGTCACAGTGACGCTGTTGTCTCCCTCACTCTCCCCATGCCATCTCTCTTACACTATCCTTCACCTCCCCTCCTTTCCCTGTTTACCACCCCAGCGGCTTTCGCCTCCCTTTACAATTTTTTATCACCAGCTCCCCACAATCCTCCATTTGCTCTTTTAACTCAGACTTCCTGTGCCCTTTCATCCCTCTGCTCCCCTCCACATTTCTGTTTTTATTAACACACAGGGGGGGAAAGCTGAATTGTGATCCTGCTCACCGTTCCATCTTGGGAGCAGTAATATGAGAGTGCATTGGTATTCAATGTGGTGTTTTTACATTTGGCTCTATATCAGTCATGTTTATGATTCAGTGCCACTGGTCAGCGAAGCACCTCCTCAGGTATCTCACTTCCTGTTTGCTTCCAGAGCTGCATCACGGAGGTACTCTGCTGCTTCTTGATAGAACAGCTGAGTGGCTTTACGTACAATGAATGCACAAACAATCCAGACACCTTGAAAAACGACTGGTGGAGAAGCAAAACCATGTGATGCATATTGAGGATCTTCACTAACAAAAGGGATATCCTTTGGAGGCAACGTTCTGGCAGTCTCCCCTGACCAAGAAAAACCCTCTAAGGAGCTTTTGAAAACAAGAATGTGTCATCAACTTCATTTTACTCAGAAATTCTGTGTTTGCTAGTATCCATGGTGACCATGGTGTGCCATGGTGACTTATCGACACCCAGGGAGCAATTCATCTCTATACAGGCTGGGTGAGAGGCAGAGCAGCTGGTACCTCAGCCCCCTCAACCAACCCCTAATGCAGATGTAAGGGAAGAGCTTGTGCTGTACATCATCAGCACAGTTCAGGTCTCACTGACTTCAACTTGCCTTTAGATTGTTTTTGTTACTGAGATTTTCCTCTACCTGATGAAGTGTTTTTGGTAATTTTCTGTTTGTGTCATTTCTTCCAAATGCTTTAATAGTTCTCGCTGACACTTAAATTACCTCCGATTGTACAGTGTTCAAATGAGTCATATTCAGCGTCGTTGCTGAGTGTGATATGATGAGCGTAAAATAGCGTCAATCTTAATTCCGCCCAAGATGTAATATTTGTTTGAGAATGAAGAGAGGAGAAGAGTGTAAAGAAGCAGACAAGTTGGGTTTGGGTATGTGGGAAAGAACGAAGAAGAATGGTGTCTCTGCCTTTCTTGTGGTCCGGTTCTCCAGGCCAATCCGAGGGTCTCCAGAGCAGAACAGGGACGGTTTTGTAGGATAGAAGAGATTAATTAAAAACATCTGCTCTATGAAGGAGTCTCTGAAGACGTAGAACAGAAAAAAGACAGATAGCACAGATCAGAGAGAGGCTGAAAAGGATTGAAGCCACTTTAGCCAGTGCTTCATGGATACTGGGTAACAAAGCAGAAGTTACTGTGATTCAGCAAAGACATTTCTTCACATATATCTCTCATCACCACCAGCTCCTCCTCCTCCTCCTCCTCCTCCCCAGTCTTGAGCTTTTACTCTCTTTTTCCTATTTTAGCTCCTCTGTTGGACCGCCTCTGTTTTCATACACCGTCTTTCCCTCTTCCTCGCTCCGCTTTTCTCTTGTGTCATCATGCTGCACCCCAGGAAGTGACAGAAGAAATTATTATATCTCCTGCTCTTCATTGTGTATGTGGGCCTCCCGCGTCTTCTGCTCAGCTGCAGGAGTTCCTCGGTGCTGACCACAGTAACTCTGCCCGGCTTCAAATGCTTTAATGCACCTTAAATTTCAGTTTGCCTACATCTGACATCTATTATGCAAAAAGTTCATCTTAAATAGTGTATTCTCATATTCAGTCATGAAAGTTTAAGCACAATATTTAACAGATTCTTCCTGTGGCAGGGGATATTTCAGCTTGTTTCAAGAGTTTCTTTACTTTTTTATTTTAAGCTATGCTAGCGACAAGGCTCTAATGAATGTCAGTCTGTTGGTCGGTCCATCACTTTGGTCCAGACATAAATATCTCAACAACTACAGCTATTCATGATGTACAGAGGATGAATAGTAATTCCTTTGGCGATCCCCAGACTTTTTACCAGCAGCTCAAAATTTGTACTTCCAAATGTCTGCAAAACGAATTACATTCCCATCTGCCCCAGCTCTACTTTTTGTTTACCACTAATCAGCAAGTGTTTGCATGCTAACATGCATACTAAGATAGGGAACATGGTGAACATTATACCTGCTTAACATTGGCACATTAGCATTTTCATTATGCACATTATTGTACTGACGTTAGCATTTAGCTGTGCCTAGATTCGATTAAATCACTAAGTTTAGTGCAGTTCCTATAGGCGACAGGGTCCCTATCAGTAACCTAAACCCAAAGGTCAACTACCTTGTGAAATATTAGAGACAAATGAAGAGTTTTATATGTTCTATTCATTTCACTCTTTCTATGCTTTTTGGTTTTGTGTGGTCTGTGTGCAGATGGGGGTCTGGTTCATTGTCTGCAGGCAAACATTTAAAATCAGTGTGTATGTGTATATACGTGTCTTAAAAAGTAAAAAAGGTTAAAGAAGTTAAAAAAGAATAGTAGCTCTGTACCCACTCTGAAGTGTCAGACACATCACAGCGCACATTTTCTTTGTGTTATGTGGTACCGCCAGCAAAAGAGGGATCTGTCCACAATCACTGCAGGGTGAGGGAAGATTTGGTCTGTTGGGTGTTGACATTTGGTTGAAGCCTTTCAAATCGATAGGATGACTCTGAGGTATTGACCGGTGTGCTGAAAGGCCCACCTGTCTCTTTGTATTTGGAAGCACAGGGCTGTGTAGTATGTACAGCGCAAGGGTCAACCAAGAAACACCATTGGCCCAGCACACTATGGATGTCCTGGTGCTTTTACATGCTTCTGATATTTGTTGTTTCACGCCCTGAGCTCCAGCAGATATTTTGTGTTTACGTCTGGATTTATTTTTCTGAACTTGGTGTTACTTTTACAACAACTCAGCTCTTTGCTTTATGCCATTCTGTGATTCTCTTTATACCCTTCTTTCATTATCCACATCTCTGGTGTGAAATACGCTTGTTCACCTCTTCTTCTCTGCCCTTCATCTTACCCTAGTGTCCTCAAGTCACCCTGGCACATGTTTCTCCTTTAATCTCCTCTCTTCTTTCTCACCAGTCTTTCATGCAAAACTAATAAAGATATGTGGGACTTCTACATTTATTTGTATTTAATTTTCAATGTTTGCCGACTTTTGATTTAGCCAAACCCACTAGATGTCTGAGTTCTGCCCTGCACCCGGACTTTCCAGTCCTGGCCACTATTTCTGGCACTGGCCCAACTAAAGATTTTTTTAAGTATACTTGTTTTGCAATATATCCCCGTTAAGTAGCATGACAGTATCTAAAGGCCACCTACCACTCTTAAGCATCCTTAGTTTTCGCATCCTGTTCCAAGATATTGAATAAGGTGTCTGAAAGCGAATAACAATACTAATGTTGATGGATGAGTGTTGATATAAGGCAAAGTAGCACAAGCCTTTGTCACGTTTCCAGTGTTGCTATTCTCACCTTTTTGAGTGGTCGCTTTCCCCCACTATACAGTAAGTGTTCTTGCTCTTGGATCACACTAATGCCGCTTTAAAACAGCATTAATATCGCCATTAAAGTCATCTTTTGCCACAGATACAAATCATAAAGACTAGTATTACAACTGCTTAACACAACAGAAGTAGATGTAAAGGAAAGCTCACCTCTAAAAATACCAACAAGGCAGCCATTCCCACCACATTACAATGATATGGAATAAACAATAATCATGAAGAGTATAAAATCTGAAAATGTACTCTTCACTAGGTTGGTCTTTGGGAATGCAGTGACATATTAGGAGGTCTCATTTAAACATATAGCTGCATTATGAATGGGTTATGGCTAATGCAGATGATAACATTAAATCAGGTAAGGCTGTGATTCATCTCCTCTATTACTAATATGTATTTATTCCCTTTCTTCACATGTCACAGCTGATGAAACCCTGGCCTTTAATCTTTGTTCAATTCAGCCGCAACAATGTGGAATTTTATAAAGCGGCACACTTTATAACATTTTGGCTGTGTATGTATGGGTATGTATGTCTCAGAAGGAATATTCATTTAGTTTTTAAGTCGTCTCAAGCAGGAGTATATACCCACAGATACACGCATATGCAGAGACACAACCGACTAGGAGATTTTCAAACAGATAAAAGATAAAATAATAAAGATAAAATAGTGTCAGATTCATTTCCATTAATTTAGACAACAATCTAATTCACTTGAAAGATCACTTTTTCTCTCAGGCAGCCAAAGAAGTACAGGGACGTTTTTTTTTTCCCCCAAAAGATTAACATGCATCTGTATTTTCTTTGACATGTCAATTTATTTAACATTAAAACATTTATTTACTTTCTGTTCTTGTCTTCTTCCTTCACTTGAGATTCACTCATTCACTTTGCTCTTATATCTGTGAGTTTACCACCAGATTAACAGGTTTACACAGCTGATGGAGCTCCTCAGAGTTGGAGGAATGTGTCTGGAGAAACAGCACACACTTTGGCAGTGGAAAGTTGTCAGAGGAATGCTGTTTATGTTTAATAGTTTAAAAGTTTGATAAATATTAATTTAAAAATGTTTACCATTTCGCTGTGTTTAAGAGGTGTGGCAATTTAATCATGGCGGTGTAATTTGTCTTACTGAACACAAGAAAATTCCACAAATTACTCTTTCCTAATTGAAAACCCAAGTCTGTCTTCCGGCTAGGATTAACTCTGGTGTCGAGAGGTATAAATCCAGCCTCCTGTCTGTCTGACTGACAGGCAGACACACACTCAGCCTGATGTGCTGCTACCCTAATCCCCTCTGACGACACTACAGAGACTGAGGGCAGAAATTAACTGCCGTGTTACACAGTGTCATCTGCGACGTCCTGCCTGTCTGTCATCGCAACAATCACGTGCTCCTGACGCTGGCGAATCAATTAACATTGCTGGCATGTATCAGATTAAGACTAAACAGGGCCAAAGGCGGGCTCATTAAAATGGTTGTCTGTTTAGCTTGTCTAATAGAGGGTCAAGCAGAGGCTTAATGGTGGAGGGTTAGAGATGCTGAGGAACACTGTGGATTGCTGGGGTTCACAGCCTAATCTGGAGTGACTGGCTTCTGTTTGTCTTCAGGCTGAACCGAAAACAGGATAGGGGGAGGGAGAGGTGGAGGTGGACACAAATGAAAAAAAAATGGTTGTTGCTTAAATTTAAAGCTGCTTTAATCAACAGTGGGTCAGATGAATATGTGTAATGTAAAAGGTGTTGTTTTATTTGTAGCTTTTCTTGGTTCCATTTTCGCATCTTTGAGCCCATTGTTTTGATTTTTTTTTACACCTGCATCTTTACTGCTTTGGTTCACTCTGGTCTCATAAGCCTTACTTTGCTACATCAGGGAGCTTTTTTCAAACAGCAGAGAAAGAGTTAGGACTATCTGGTGAACATAGCGGTGGGTTCAGCATATCAGACTTACATTTGTGAGATCTGAAACACGTCTCAAAATTACAGTAATGCAAATGCTGCTCGATGTGTATGCATGCTTGTAATACTTTAACCATACCTAATTTGCCATAACCACAATATTTCCCTAAACTTTGTTTTTGGATTACACAGAATTATCCAAGATCCTCTCTGGTGATATGATTGTTCATACACCAAACATACAGACAAATATGAGGATGTTTACATACATATATGTCTATTTATATTTGACTGTGTATGTGATAATGTGTGTGTTGACATGCATGTGTGTCCCCATTTCTGTCTGTTTTCAGGTCGGTAGCCTGCATGACTGTAGAAGCAAACGGTGTATAAGAGTCCTCCCATTTTTCGCCATAGGGCGCTATATAAGATGCCATGTATGCAGTCTGCAGATTACATTAATGCACAATGCATACATGTATATAGTGTGTGTGTATGTGTGCATGACTGTATCGGAGTGCAAATGCAGCACACTGTAGCCAGTCATGTAGAACATTGCATGGGCAACATCATGCAAAGCACGTTGCAGTTCCAGCGCTCTGCAGTGTGGTGCTCCATTCACAAGAATACATGAAAAACCATCTCAGTTGTAAATGTCAAACAATTGTCCCTTAAGTTCTTTGTCCTTTTGATTAAACATGAGCATACATTTTGCTGAGACAGTTTTTTTTCTTTTATGAATAGTATGATAATGAAATCTCCAATCTTATCAGCTGTAGATACCTGCTCTGTGCACTGACAAAGCATTCATTTGTATCTGAGAGCACTGGTGAAGCTCTATTCTAAAGGAGGAGTAAGTAAGGGGGATGTACTTTAATATGAAATATTGAAAGACAGATCAAGGACTGGGAAATTCCATAGACAGAGAGAGAGAGAGTTAGAAAGGTGAGCTATGGTGTGTCAGGAAACAGACTGCAGGAGTTGGAGGGATTAAAGCATATTATGTAGAAGTGCGGTAGACACAGCTTCACAGGGATAACTCTTTGGTTAGGGTTGTGACTCTGTGACCATAACAGGGACATGGCTCCTATCCACATGATTTTTACTGATAGTTTCAGAGCTCCTCTCCTCTCCTGCTTGCAACCGCTGCCAGACTGCATGTTTGTTGCTAGGCCACATAGAAGAAAAAAAAACACACTACTGAGGTAGCACAATCAATAGTTCCTAAATCATTTCCTAACTCTATTTATTTGATGTTTGGTTCCATAAATATAGCTGTCAAAGGAAATAACCCCCACGACACACACACACACAAACACACACACACACCCTCTCAGATTGAGGTAAATGTTTAATGACCATGTGTGTTTAGCCTGCACCTTGAAGAGTACCACTCTTTGCGAAGCACATGTTCTACTCTTGGTTTGTGCATTTCCCCAACCATGAGTGGATGTACAATAAACTCCCATCTTACGTGTTACGTAAGACGTTACGTTTTTTCACCTGACCAGTCCTTTGCCTTGTAGTCTCACTTGTTTTGAAGTTCGAAGCTTAGGTTGTACCTAATTTCTCTGTTTATATATATTTGAGAAATATTTGCATTTAGCTGACTAGGCTGAGAGTATGACAGGGTATAATGTACGGTAGTACAAACCGAGCCACAGAGCAAAGTCAAGGTGTCAGGTTCAGTTTGGGACCTGGACAGTAAGCTGTCTACACATCAGGGAATATGTAATCTGGAATGTGGGGCAGTGATCCACTGTACCTTCCATGTATTTATTGATGCCATAAAACACCGGAACATCACTTCCTTTAAATCCCATTTTAATTCCTCTCATTCATTTCATCTCTTCTCAACCTGCTACTTTATTTGTTTTTATCTTCTTTTTCTTCCCATGATGCCAATCCCTTTTTCTAGCCTCTATTTGCTTCCACCCACATACCCACCCACTATCCTCTGCTCCTCTATCCAGCAGAGAAAACTGCCCTGAATTTTACTTCTCCCCTGTGGAGGACACTGCAAGTGACCTCATCCCAAATAGCACATATGTATTTAGAGCTCGTTAATATTGCATGTCAATTGTAACTGACCATTTTGTTTTGTTTCCTGTTTTTCCAAATGTGATCTCGTTTGTGTGTGCCCATCCTCTACCCCTTAGTGAACTCAGGCCCATAGGCCCGTGCGGCAAGAGTGCAAGTCATCACACCACCTAATCTGACCCCAGTGCGTAAAACAATTTAGGCAAATTAGCAAGTGAGCCGTGCGTGTGCCTCTACTAATCTGGCATAAACATAGTGGGCTATTTAAAGTTCTGTTTCCACTGCGACAAGTCAAATTTAGCGCAGCTACAGAAGTGTATGGATATCACTTTATCATCCTGATAACTTAATCCCTTCCTTGTGTAGTCATGCAAGAGGCAGAGATGGAGGGGATGGAGTTTGAGGTTGGATGGGTGTGAGTGTGTATTAATAAGCTCATGGAACGCTGGCTGAAGCAGGGCAAAAGGAAAATACAGCATACTTATGGAGATACGGGAAAGTGATGGAGAGGGGATTACGGTGATGGGCTTTGAAAGTGATGGATGGCACCTTGTGTTTGTGCTTCTGGTTAAAACAAGGGAATTTGAAATTCTGGGGTTAAAGTTGAAGCAGCTTCAGAAGAGTGCTGGCTTCAGATAGTGGGTTGTTTAAACACAATGCACACCCACACAACTACTTCCAAGAAACTGAACCAGCCAGTGAAAGTGATGTTTATTTTATTCCAAAATACACTCCCAGGCTACTGGGATATGTGTATGAGGTTGTGTCTATCTGTGAGTGTGGTGTACACATTTCGAGTCACTTCACTACTCACAGTGCCACTGATTGGTATTTAATAAAGACTTTTTGCTGCAGTTTTCACTTGACTGTAATATAATTAGGCTTATATCCCCCATACAAGGCTGTATCATTGATGGCTGGAGCGTGTTTATTGCAGGAGAGAATAGGTGAAGTGGTGGGGGGTGGGATATGGGAAAAGCTGATGAACTGTAGCACAGGAAACCAAATGTGAATGTGACAATGTGATAAATAAAGAAGATCAGAGGAAGCAGCAGGAAGAAAAGAGAGATGAGTGAAAGAAACGAGAGATGGTGGGATGGAAGGCGGGGCGACCAATTTGTCCTTCATGGGGTGATGCTGGACAGAAATGGCTCGGCGTAGAGCTAAATTGACTCCATTACAGGAGCAGTGCACCAGAAAGCGTCAGTGACATCACCCACCCATCCCGGAGAGGCAGTTACAACTCTCAGAGGAAATGATATGAGAGCAGCCTATCTGCAGGATGCAACAGCCGCTGTGGTTTAGGCGTGTTTACTGCTGCTTTGAATGTTTTAACATGCAAAACAGCAACAACATGTAAGATGTAAGAAAGCAACAGTAAGATGATTTCCTACATGCCTGTGAGCCAAGAAACACAGGAAGTAACTCCACAACAAACAGCATTGGTGTCTACAGAAGAGTGCACCCACAAAGACATTTCCACTTGTCTCATGCTAGTGGAGTTGTATCTGCAGTGAAACATGCAGGCTCATGGTGATATCTGAGTACTGAAATACAGTATACACTGCATGTGTTTTGCACTATATATATATATATATTATATGAACACATTAGAGTTCAAGCAATGCTATGAAACAGATGCATCAGAAGTGTCACCTGCTGGGTTAAAGCTATTTGCAAGTCAAATTCTGTTTATTCTAGTTTGAATGTGTATGTAACATATCTGCTGTTGGGTTGGGAGATTATTTAATGTTTTATTAAATTGTATTATGAGGATATATTAGGACTGCAACTAACAATTATAATCATTTTTAATAGCGATAAATATGCAGATCATTTTCTTGGTTAAATAAATCCTTTGGTTATAAAATGTCAGAAAGCAGGGAAATTACCTATCATGATTTCCTAAAGCCTTGTTTTGTCGAGCCAACAGGCCA
This sequence comes from Nannoperca australis, assembly GCA_036023655.1. Lineage (NCBI taxonomy): Eukaryota > Metazoa > Chordata > Actinopteri > Centrarchiformes > Percichthyidae > Nannoperca > Nannoperca australis. Next base: position 33,990 of record JAVQJD010068336.1, read on the forward strand.
AACAATGAGTTTACACTTATAGAAGAGCAGCCCCGGCAAAATGTCTTGTTGACATTGTAATACTGAATTAAACAATCTATATATACCTTGTGTCCTTTATGTCACCTTATCTGGTCTAACATCCAGTATATAGCTGCTAAATCTGTTTGTACATTAGGCTGTTTTTCACAGAAAACAGGTGCAGTTTGTGCACAATGCATTCAACCATCAACACCTACACAAAAAATCAGAGCGACTAAATACAAAATGCAGTTAAAATTCTGCGCTAAATCCTACCTGCCAGCCAGGATCAACAGCATCGCACTGGAATCCATATCAGCTCGGTTCCAGGGTCGGATTGCTCATGCACCGGCTTTAGAGAAGGTCATGATACCACAAATATGGGAATCACATGCCATTGTGTCATATGTCTTTGTGTATTTGTTTTCTACTACACGATATGTTCATGTTCATGCCTCATAATTGTTCTGGTGACAGATTGTGTGGCTCAGTATTAATCTCCCTTGTCCCAACTCACCTCCTAACTGGGATCAATACAGTTTATATGACGACGATCAATTTACCTGGTTTCAAATATAATTTCTTGCATTTTGCCATTCATTTCTGTAACTTGATGCTTCACAATGTGTTCCAACAGTTGACTCATGCCAATGGGGGCTTCCTCTTAGTTCAGACCCCTCAGCGTTATTTATAGAGGTAGAAAAGACAAGAAGGAAGATGTAACCAAGACAACAGTGGATACTTTCACACTTCACACTGGATTGGGCTGAATGGAAAAGAAAGCATACAATTATGTCTCTCCCCTTACTGTGATACAGCTGCCTGATTATAGAGACAGAACATGCACAAGCTGGTGAATACATCCAAACAGAAGCGACTGTGGAACAGTGTGTAGCATGTAATCACCTTTCAGACAATAACATCTAGTAAAATAACTCCACCAGCTTTTGTCTCAGTCTCAAAAGCGAATGTGTACAAAGTTTGTGCCAAACTTCTACAAAGCAGTGTTGCTATTGGCTTAGCTGGCACTCCCCATTGTCTGTTGGCTTTGCATTCGGGATAAGCTACATTCAGATAATGAACAATGAACAAGGGCAGAAAAATATCGTATGCACCAGCAAGCGATTGATTAGGGAAGGTTAGAGGAGTAATTATGCAGCTGTATGGAGTAGTTAATTAAAAAGGAGCACTTGGCAGATCAAGCGTGTTAGACACACAGAGAACAAGATGGAGGCGCCTCGCCCCAGCCCTGGCCAGGACAGTGGGAATTGTGCAGCTGCGTTCTTTCTGGCCACTGGCCCCGGCCTCGGTCCCTGATCAATCCCCAGCCCTTCTACGAAGCCAGAGCACCTGCTGTCTGTTCTTACCCGGAATGATTTGCACTTGTTCTTTTTTTTTTTATTTCCTATAAAAAGTAAGCTAGTTGAAGACAAAGGCGGGAGACCCTCTCATTGTTGATTCAACAGAACGACGTTGTCTACTCGTGTCATTTCTCCGGCCCTTGCAGGGCTACTGATTTCAGCCAGCTGGTCATCATCCATATCCAGCTGTCATATATCGTAGGTCTCCTTTTGAGGGAAAGCTTTGCACAAAAGGCCCAACTATCCTTCATAGCAGGCAGTGCATGTCCTGTATATCATATTTCAAATATCATCCAGCCTGCTACGAAATATTCCCTTGAATCCTTTGTTCCTGCATGACATTTGATACCCCATGTATGCCTCACTGTCATCCTTTGTGTTGGAGAGAGCATCAACAACAGAGATTATGATATGGGTTTGTGTATGCTACGGTGAGTAGCAATTAGTGCATCAGAAGCATACAGAGGGACATTATGGTCTTTACAATTCACTTAACCTCTATTATCTGCACTGATTTGATCTGCCCCCCTCTTCCTCTCATTAGCAGGGTAATTATCGAACAGTGCCCCAAGACACAGAACTGGAGCACAACATTGGGTACTGCGGGATAGCTCTGTTATCATACCTCTCTTAATGAGACACCTCTTGACTCAGTATTTGTCAACTGCTCCGATGTTCTCTGAGTATTACTCCTGTATGATCGGAAACTTGTCACGCCTGTGGCTCCGTTGCTGTGCTGTCAGTGCCCCTGCATCTCCTCATTTGCTAATAACACAGTGACCCTGCTGCATGAGTGAGTCCTGTGGCCCCTGTCGTCACAGGGCGGCACTCCCATCACCACAATTAAAGCTTTATGTTTCCGGTCGCCAGGTCTCGCGCTCTAGAGGAGGTGAAATGAAAGACACTGGATGTTAAATGGGGCTCATGGGAATGCGGGTATTGAGAGAGAAATGGAAGTGAGCATTTAAAGGGTAGAAGGATTATCTGTCTGTGCATTTATGCTAATAAATAAGTTTCCTACTTAACAGTATTTGACAGAGTTGAGAAGGTTATGTTTCATCAGTGGAAAAAGAAAAAAAATGGCTGATGAAGGGGAAAAGGAAAAGAGAGAAAGAGGTCTCTTTGACTTCTCTGACAATAGAAAGTGAGGGAGGGAGGAAAGCAGAAAGAGTGGCAATGAAAGCCAAAGGAAAGGACAGAGGTCTTTTGATGTAGCGTTGGTATGCTCTGGTGAGAGTCCCACCTTTATTGTTCAGGTGCACTTTGCCCAGATCTGAAAGGGGCTGACTCGGCCGACTTTTTGGAGTCCCCTGAGGCTTATTTCCTTATCAAAGCGTGCTACCTCTTAGAAACCATGACTGCGGGGCTGTCTTACTGTCTGCACTGTCAGTTTATTTAAATGAATCCAGCTTTTATGCAGGCTAGTCAGGAGAACAGCGCGGACGTTTCATACATTTCCATTTCTGTCTCAGTAACGGAGAACTGCTTCACTCTGCTCAAGCTGATTTGTTGATATGCCTGCCAGTAAGACTTTTTGTTTTTTCTTTGTCTGGATTCAAAATATTCACATGCATAGCTAAACATCCTTTTTAAAGTTATGAAAGATTTTCATTAAATCAAATCCGTTTTTGATACTATTTATGGTCATAATTTTAGCAGTATTAAATGTGTTATCTCAGTAGTCTGGAGGAGTCCGCCATTCACATTTTATCTCATTGATACCAGCCTCATTGTTTACTGTTCACTCTCTACAGCCATATCAGAGCTGTATTAAATTACTGCTAATGCAAACTGAACATTTCCTACAAATTTGAGATTGCATTAAATGTATTCAGCTTGCAAAACACTGTCTGACAGCAATTGTTTAGCAAAACATGTCTTCACAAATCAGGACAATGGACATTTTCTATATTTTTTGATTGGTTTTAAATATTGAAGGACTTCTTAAAAGTGCCGGTGATGAATAGAACTATAAAGAGTAGCCACAGTGAGCTGTCAGATGAAGAAATGCAGGAGACAGGTGGCACACCTCCGACTTCTCATCAAGGTAACCACCTCCTTTTACTGTGTCTGTTGCTGTGTGAATGTTCACGCAGTGTGCTGCATGAAATCAAATAGCGGTTTCTCTCCACCAATCACTTCTTTATTAACCCTTGTGCTACCCTGTGGAGAAGACACTGGGTCAAGACAATGGGCCACTGGGTCAATATGACCCGGCAAGGTAGCACAAGGGTTAGAACAATGTGAGTTTGTTTTGCTCCATTGTGAACAGATACACCAGTTGCTCGTGTGCTGTATTTCTGATAGAGTAGGTCCTCGAGGAATGTTTGCTACACCCACAATTCTGGCACCACACTTGCTGTTACCACCAGTAACAGAGGGTGTTGCCAAGTCAATCAGGACCGAAATCTTATAGATTATAAATTTAAGGATTTTCTAAAAACCTTGCATTTTTCAGAACATTTTAGCTTTGTATGTTTGGTCAGCCATTCATAGTTTAAAGCAGAAACATAAGGAGAAAAATGAACAAGCCTCTTTTGGTCTAAATATATCTATTTGGAGGTTAAATGTATTCTAAGGTGGAAACAGACAAGGCTGTCCCTGTGGGCGCTCTGTCCCAGGCTTTATTTTTATGTCTCGACAGCAGGACTGACTTTACTGTGCTCTACCTGTCCTATGAGTGTGGCAGACTCCCCCTCATCCTTCTGTGATCCCGCCCACATAGCAGCAAGCCGACATGGCCGTTGGCAAAGTTAGCTTTCCCGCATCCATAAGAGACTGTACACACACACACACACGCACAAAAAACAAGCACAGGGAGAGAGGGAGGAGAGTGAGAAAGGAACAACATGAACCATAACCTGCGAGATTAATAAAGGAGACAGACAAACGAAAGCAAGAATGAAGGGAAAAGAAAGAACCTAAGTGGTTGAACAGATATGCAGGAGAAAGAAAGAAAGAAAGGAAGAGATGAGTTGATAGAATACAGTAGAGACAGCTGAGTCACTTCTGTCTGAATAATCAGATATTGTTATTCATGTGGAGCAAGCTGCTCCACACTGCCACGGGCCATGTGCAAAAGCTGAATGACTGTAAAGAAAGCGAATGACAAGCTAATGGACTTCTGTGGGAGTGCGAGGAAGCACTCTGAGGGAAGCTATGTGGATGTGAACACTGTTTACTTGGTGACATTTGCAACATCACCGTGGCTCAATATTGGGTTGTTTTTCTTTCTTTTCTTTTTTTTTCTTTTTGCGTGAGGATCCGTGAGCTGGTCTAAATAACACAAGCGCAATGAGAGAGAAAAAGAAAGAGAAACTATCATTTATTTGCTGTATCTCTACCTGACGGGGAGTAGTATGTTTTCAGTGAGATGTGGTGTTGGCGGTTTGAAAAGCAATATCTCTTAGATTATTCCCTTCTCTTGTATTTACTTCACAGAGAACAATAACTCTATATTACATGACCTGACCAAAGCTGGGGCACACACACATAATAACACACATAGACCTACACAAAGATCTACACACATAAACACCCACGCATCCATGTAGAAATACATGAACGCTCCCACCCACAAGGAATCAAAGTGATATATTTAAACAGATCATATAACTCTATGCATAAATGAACATGCCCCTATTACATTTGGTCTTTCGCTTTCATGTTCATACACCAAGTTGAACAGACACACACACATATGCCCCCTCACCTCATCAAACCTCATAATATCTTGACATTTCATCTCCCCAAGAAGGGCAGTGCCAGCAGCTGTGAACTGTGTGTGAAGCTACAGTAATATCTCTCACTTTCTCATCCAATACAAAGTCCAATCTGTATACTCTCTCTCTCTCTCTCTCTCTCTCTCTCTCTCTCTCTCTCTCTCTCTCTCTCTCTCTCTCTCTTCCCCACCTCTCCGTGGTGTTAGCGCATTTAATGTACCACTCCAAACACACTGAGTGCACCATCCTCATGTTTTAACCAAACAATGAGACGTATTGTATCCTACTCTTCAAGTCTCACAATGCGGCAGACCATCAATTATGAACGAACGCAGGGGTTTGATGTGGCGTTGAACAGCTGGATATGATACGTGGTGAGGAGAGTTGGTAAATTTGTTATTCTTTGTGTAGTGTGAACGAATGGCTTTTCTCCTCTGAATTTCTTGCTTCACCTCATGCAAGTAGAAAAGAGACACACATATATATATATATATATATATATATATATA
>JAVQJD010068357.1:0-24971 GCA_036023655.1 Nannoperca australis
GTGTGTGTGTGTGTGTGTGTGTGTGTGGGGGGGGGGGTGAGTGGCAGGATAGAAAGAAAGAGTGAAAGAGAAAATGAAAGGGGGAGTTGTTAAGAGAGAGAGTAAGAGAGAGAGAATAATGTGAGAGTGAAAGTGAGAGAAAAGGAAGGCTTGCGGGGGGGGGGGGGGCAATGAGAAAGAGAGAGAGAGAGAGAGCTGGAGCCAGACACTGCACAAAATTGGTCACCATGGCAACACAGCCAGGCTGCTGGTAGGGTTGGCGGGTGCTGCGGCAACGTGAGCCTTTCCACTGCGCTACAGAGCAAAACGCCTGTGAGTCTCTCCACGGATCCACGCAGGCCCGCTGAGCAACAGGCAGCGAGCAGAGCACAGAGCTGCTGCGCACTAATTCACTCCATAGCATGTGCACACGCATGTGCACACGCATGTTCACACGCAGAGACCCCACATACATACGCACACACACACACACACAAAAGAGAGAGGGAAAACAAACCCACACATCCAGACGTGAACTGACACACATGCAAAACCCCACACACCAAAAGGGAGGAAGGAAAACAAACACACCCATTCACAAACAAACGCACAGACACACTACACACTACACACACACAGACACACCACACACACACACACACACACCACACACACACACACACACACACACACACACACAGACAGAATCATGAGCATGCACTAGTGGATTTGTTCGTATGCAACACTTGATCACACAACACAACACCTGTTAACTGTTAAATCCATATAGCCTTCCAGCTGCCTCACATTAAACAAGCAGCTCCGAGCGCCGCCTGAGATGTTCTGTTTCCCGGTTTCGCTTCTCGTTGAACTATGTGTAAAAAGGTGAACGTGCTTCTGACTTTCCTCGTCGTCAACTCACCGCTAACTGTTGTAATGTAATAATTCACAAGCTTCGCCACAGGAGGAAGAATTATAATATTAGCAGTGAAACTTTGGGATGATGTAATTTAATTTATGCAAATGCCATCGAGAAGAAGCCTTTATCCAAAGTGCTTTATAGTACTCTGACGGCATATTTGTTTTAGCGTAGGTGGCCTCTGTGGGAGCTGTAATCCCTAACCTTGGCAACATTAATACCATTTACCCAATCATTGAGTTTCATATTTTAATTATTCCCCTTTTTTATCACTAGAGTTGAAATTCTGTCTCAGAAGATACCTCTTAACTGGAGATAGATTTCCTCTGTCGTGTCAGTGGTGAAATTCAGACTTTGAATTCAGATGTGACCCAGGAATGTGGCTCTGATGCCGGCTTTGGTCCGTCACGTCTTGAGGAAGAGATCTTAAACAAGATTTAAAGTCAGATTGTACCTGTTTGGCAGGAGCTCTAGATTATATCAAAGAAACATGAAGATGGCAGATAGAGTTAAACACATCTACCTGCCGTAGATATTGTATATATTTACACATATACAAAGAGTTAACGCGGCCTTGTCAAACGCATTAGGGAGGAATCCAGGCGAGAGTTGACAGCGACCTGGAGGAGACCTCGGAGGTGGAGGAGGAGCGGGAGCGACCAGAAATCGGCTCCGAGAGCGAGAGCAGCACTTACGGCCCGACCAAAAAGAAGAAGAAGAAACCGAAGGAGAAGAAAGAGAAGAAGCCCAGGAAGAAGAAGAGGGACGAGGAAGATGACGACGACGATGACGATGACGGGAACATGAAAGTAAGTCTGAGTCCGACAGGCCGACACGGATCACACCTTGTTTTCCTCTGGATTCTGTATTTTAAGTGAAGTGCCAAAGGATATCTTCACTTCAGAGTCACATTAAATGTATCATCTCTTGATATGGTAATCTAATAATAATAATAAATTGGATGTGAAGTGCTTTTCACATGCCCAAGGGACATTTGACAGAAGCACAGCAAGCAAAAGATTAATAATAAGCCGGGCTAAAAAGAGAAGTCTAAAGTGTAGATTTAAAAACAGAGATGGACTCATTACAGCATTACAGACTGAGGCAGGAAGGGTGTTCAGGGACCGCACATGATAATTCACTGATGATCAAATGCATGAGTCATGATGAAATTCATTTGTATTTAATTAACCTTTTGCCACCCACTGTCCAGCTTGTGGTGAGCTAGCACGATATTATATAGTGGACATTTATTGACTAGCACTATGAAAAGTTACAGTATGAGCAAATATCTACTATACAGACTATTTGCTCATACTGTAACTTTTCGTAGTGCTAGTAGATTACATTATTGTCTTTTTTTAAATAAAATGATGTGTCTTGATGGATCTTTGAGGTATTTTCTGCCATGCTTTGTGAATAGATACTTAAAAAAAACATTTTATAATTCTTTTTTAACCATATTAGGGAAATAATTTAGAAAATGTATTTATAAAGTGACTCTGCTTGGAATAATAATATGAGCCTGATATGGTTTAGATTACATCTGCTTCTTCTCCCTCCTTGAACGAATCCAGAAATGATGAGAATGAAAATGTTGTTATTTTGAAAAGTTGATGCGCCGGACACCAGATGTCTCCCTCTTCACTTAAACATCCGTTCTCAATGCATGCGCACTGGAGGCTCAATGGCTTCCATGCCACGCTCGTGTAAAGTGCACACTGGACTCCAAACTAGTTGCAATGCCACGTCCACATGTGCAACTGAGATTTAAGGAGAGCACACAACAGCTTAATGTGAAAACAGCCTGCTAGTGTTAAACTCTGCACGTACATCGTGAAGCTCAAGCATCACAGTACAAGAAGCAACAACATGGTGTCTGCTTACCTTTTGAGTAGTCTTGCGGTCCAACAGTGTAATACGTCCTTAAAACCGTAATGTCTGAGTTCATTACAATGATCTAAATATAGTCTATTTGTTTTTATTATTCAAAGCGAAGGACTACGTGTGATAAACAGTTAGCATTTGAACATTATTTAAAAGTTTGATCTTCTGTATCGTCTGTATTTCCCCAGGAACCCAAGTCATCCAGCCAGTTGATGCAAGAGTGGGGTCTGGAGGACGTTCAGTATGGCTTCACCGAGGACGACTACAAAACCATCACTAATTACAAGGCTTTCAGCCAGTTCCTCAGGCAAGCACCTCATTTTGTGTCTGGGTTATCTTCCTATGTTTCTGCTTCTGTGGCTCGTCGGAGAACCTCACTGAAACGTCCAACAAAAACTCCACAGTGAGACCAGAGTGTGGTGTGGCGAACAAACACTGCTCTTTTAGTTTGAGCTTAGAAAGCTCGCCTGTCGGAATAAAGAGTCCGTCTCACCTGGGGCTGTCTGGCTCGGCTAAGCCTCTGCTCCGACAAAGTGGAGCACGAGCCCCTGCAGTGCCCCCCCCCGTGAGTAGTCAGCTGCTTACTGGATGCCTGTGACAGCCGAGAGGCTCTGGGACTCAGTGCTCTGACCCACTATCTCTCACAGGCCAGCGTGCCAAACCTCAAGCTGTTGCCTGACAAATCACAAACATGACATACACGCAGCAAAGCAGGCTGAACAAAACTTAAGGGGCGCTGGGGTGTCAGCATCTCACTACCCAGTTCCCTCCAGTGCTGAGCGAAGTAGAAATGAAATCAACAGGAATGAAGTGTGACATAATAATGCTGCCTGTTGTCTCCTCTCCCCCTGGTTTGACTCAGGCCTCTCATTGCCAAGAAGAACCCGAAGATTCCCATGTCAAAGATGATGACAGTGTTAGGGGCCAAGTGGCGAGAGTTCAGTGCCAACAACCCGTTCAAAGGCGCATCTGCCACCGCTGTGGCCGCCGCCGTGGCTGCCGCTGTGGAAACGGTTACCGTGGCACAGCCAACGTCTGTCGGCGGCAGCCAGCCGAGCTCTCAGCTGGGGCCAATCAAAAAAGCCAAAACCAAAGAGGGAAAGGGTAAGGCCCAGTGAACTGTGCCGGAACACGTATTTTGTTTTGGAAATAATAGGGGGAATAGCGCTCGCTTAACGCGCCTGATGTCTCGGGCCTGTGTTTCTCAGGACCAGGAGTTAGAAAGAGAAGCAAGACTGTGAAGGAGGTGAAGAAGAAACCCAAGCCGAAGAAGACCAAATCCAAGTCAGGGCAAAGTGGGAAGAAGAAGAAAGCATCCTCGGTATGTCTCGTTTTTTCTTCTTCATCCTCTGAGCCTCTCCGCTACGTTGTGTTTCCGATGGGGTCAAAGTGACCGGTGTTTGTTTCCTGCGCTTAACTTTGAAGGCTGGTTTATTTGAACGCTTTGTGTGCAGCTCTTCATTTTGTGTGCTTTTCCAGAGTGAGGAGGACTTCCTGGAGGAATCAGACTTTGACGACATCAGCATCCACAGTGCCTCTGTGCTTTCTGATGCCCCGGGGGCCGCCACCAAGAAAAAGGCCCGACGTGGGCGGAAAAAAAGGAAAAGTATGTTTACTGTCTGCACTTGCCCTGCTGTGTGGTGTGTCCCCCCCCCCCCTCCAGAATCCCACTGAAATCCCTCAGAACCAGACTGTTTGATTGTGGGTAACGAGGAAATTAAAATGTTTTTTCTCTTTTCTTTTTTTTTGACACTTTATTTGTTTTGGGAATCTTTTCTGGAGGCAGATGCTCTTCGTTAGCAGCGGTTACCCTCACATTCATTCACATCTTGAGCCCGCTCATTGTAATGTGTAAATAGTTTAAATCGTAAATCCTGATCAGCTGCATTCAAGATCCCATGTTTGCCTCTTCCTGTACCTTCCCCAGAGGAAGATGGCGATGGCTACGAGACAGACCACCAGGACTACTGTGAAGTTTGCCAGCAGGGTGGAGAGATCATCCTGTGTGACACCTGTCCCAGAGCGTACCACCTGGTCTGTCTGGACCCTGAGCTGGAGAAGGCCCCCGAGGGCAAATGGAGCTGTCCACACTGTGTGAGTGGATTAGTTGCATCTATAAATATATTTATTTATGTTTGCTAACAACCTGCTAAAGTGGTCATCTGTGGGAACTTTATTTTGGGTAGACAATTGGACTTTACCAATCTAAATGCATAGGTTTATAAGTGGACATGATATTATGTAGGTGAGTTTCTTCTGATCTGTATACATTATAATTTCATGCTAATACTCTGAATATTCTGTTTAAACAGCACATGTGCGAGGGGGAAATGTGTGAGGGACATGAAAACTGAAAGACCTTAGTGTGAGCTGTTATCTTCAATAGTGGTTCTTTTTTGAGTCGTGGCCCCCTTAAAATGAGTCTACCTACAACCCCACATAACCGGTTGCATACGTCTACTGGCTTTGTCAATAATCCCTTTTCTCAGATGCTTTCAGTTGAGCAATTCGTAAAGGCACAACAAGGTAAATGTATCTAGTATTTCACAAAAAAGGGCAATGATTAGACAGAAAAATAAATGTAAATATAAATGAAAATGTTAAATGAAATATAATTTTGTGTAGAATAAACACTTAATTTTCTCATGTCCTCTTGGATTTATTTCGGCTTATCCTACCACCAAATTGGGATCCACTAATCTCGGATATTGCTGGACTGAAATTCCTGTGGACTAAGGTTCCTTTTCACTATGGAGCCTGTGGCTGTTATCAGTGTATGTGTGTGTATGTGCTTTGTATGTGAAAGCCAGTTTAGTCAGTGTTTGAAAGTTTTTAAGTCATTAATGCTTTTCACAAATGCATTGTGCAGAATGGATAAGTGAGTCAAAGCAACACTACAGGGCTTTCATCACGCGTGCTTTTGGTCCACAACACTATGAAAATAATCTGTATATTTCATGCATGTGCAATAATGCGCTTCAGCTTAATTTTTTTACAAACAACAAGGTGGGTGAATTTAATTCAGCAGTATTTAATCCCCTGCTGCAACCCTCACCATGTTCGTGCCACCTGTGTCCCTCAGGAGAAGGAGGGCATCCAGTGGGAGGCCAAAGACGAGGACGAGGAGGAGGAGGAGGCGCCGGGAGAGGAAGAGGATGACCACATGGAGTTTTGCAGAGTGTGCAAAGACGGGGGAGAGCTGCTGTGTTGCGACACCTGTCCGTCTTCGTATCACATCCACTGCCTCAACCCGCCTCTCCCCGAGATACCAAATGGGGAGTGGCTGTGTCCACGCTGCATGGTGAGCTCTCATTGGAGTCCAGCACACTAATGAATGTTGCTTATGTAAAAATGTTTGCCATCACTATGTAAAACCAGTCCAACCTCAACACTGTTGATGTTTTGTGATATTAAAATATATTAATCTCTTGAACGTTTTTTGCAAAGTAGTTAGACATGTGATTTATCTCCTGATTGTGACCTAAATCTCATGTAAGGGTGAAATTGTAGTTATACTCTTGGCGTTTCATTATCTTGTGCGTTGATGCTGCTTTTTGTTTGTTTGTTTCTTTTAATGTATAATATCAACCTGCATAAGGACTGCAGGTGAAAATGAGCCTTTTAGCTAAATGTGACATATTATATTGATGCTAATTCATGTGCGTTGTCCCTGGTAAATAAACTATGAAGTAAGTAAGTATATAATATAATATAATATAATATAACAGGGACCTAATTTGTGAGGTGGTGAGAGGCCACTTTAACAGAAGAGTCTGCTCAACTCATATCAAAGGCATTTCAATCTGGCAGTCTGTGCTAACCCATTAGCATGTTAATGTTTGAATTGCTCTGTATGTTAACGGTGGTTGTTCAGGTAGGTGCCGGTTTAATTTCCTGTTTTCTTCTCAGTGCCCTCCCCTCAAAGGCAAGGTCCAAAAGATTTTGCACTGGACATGGGGAGAGCCCCCGTTGCCAGCTGAACTGCCTGCAGGCCCCGATGGCAAGCCAAATGATCCGCTGACCAAGCCTCCACTCAAGGGGCACCCAGAGAGGGAGTTCTTCGTAAAGTGGGCTGGCCTTTCGTACTGGCACTGCTCCTGGGTCAGCGAGCTGCAGGTGAGATACCAGAAGTAGGTCCAGTCTCAATTAAACATTTCTGCTCTCTTTGGCCACGGGAACTACGTGACCTCTGTGCTAAATGTGGAACACGCACAGCGAGCCAGTACAGTTTTCAGCGGACCATCTTTTGCAGTTTATTTTTTTTATATGCATGTTCTTTGAGTCATTTAGCTGTCAGTCTTTAAAAAATATGCGTAAAGAAGTGCACAGTGTAACACATGTCAAATTACAATTAGTAGCAATTCAGAGCACTCAAACCTAGCTCACATTTAATTTAGTGATGTCTGAACGATTGCTTGTTTAGAAACACGAGACAACTTTCTTAATTTATTTTGTATCCTTCTTCCTTTCATTAAATCTTTTCTGGAACTTGAAGTTGTCAAAGACGTCAAATTAGTCTTAATATGCTGGATAGATTATGTTTTGCAGTGTTTTGCAGAGGTGGTGCTGAATGAAACTAAGCAGAATATATTGTTTTGCTCCGTCTGTGGTTTGTGCAGCTGGAGCTGTATCACACGGTCATGTATCGCAACTACCAGCGTAAGAACGACATGGACGAACCTCCACCGTACGACTACGGCTCCGGAGAGGAGGAGCTCAACAATGAGAAGAGGAAGAGCAAAGACCCCCAGTATGCTGTGATGGAGGAACGCTTCTACCGCTATGGCATTAAACCGGAGTGGATGGTTATCCACCGGATAGTCAACCACAGGTGGCTGCTCACGGTTACACACATTCTTAAATCTTATATCAGGGCTCTGAGGCCACTTTTATTTTAAGATGTTTTACAGACCTCAACATTATTCTTCACAGATGTGTGTTTGAAATCCCAGATAAAGCATAGTGAGGTACGGCACAGATCACTTTGCTCTCCAAACAGAATACCAGTAAATTATTACCAATATGTTTCCATGTGTTGGAGCCCGTCACTCTTATCTACAGATATATACCTTTTACTATATGAGATATGTTCTGCAATTGAGTTATATATTTAAAAAGTTTCGCCCTAACTTTCGGCCCCATCCCTTTGCAGCTACAACAGCAGGAAGGACAATGAGGGACTTTCATGTGTTTTTTTTATGTAATGTGTGTCGTATCCCTTTAACAAATATCAACAAATTCATTTCAAAGATCTTAATTATTGATCATTACACAATCCCTCTAAAAGCCCCGAGCGCTCTGTTTTTGTTCAGTCAAATCAAGTCAAGTCAGTTTATTTATAGAGCTCATTTGAAATCAACAGACACTGAACAAAGTGCTTCAAAGTGAGATTAAATTATGGGATTATTTGATCAACAATCAACCAAACAACGCCGGAATGATGAAGTCCAAACACACGTAAATAAGAGTATATAAGCACAGAAGACTTTGATAAACAGATTTGTTTATTCTTCCCTGCAGTTATGATAAGGATGGCGACGTGCATTACCTGATCAAGTGGAGAGACCTGCCCTACGACCAGTGCACCTGGGAGGTTGACGATTTTGACGTCCCAGAATATGACGGTCATAAACCTTCGTACTGGGACCACAGGTTGGTTAACAGCATTCCCAAGTTACTTGAACCACAGCTGTTGCTCATAGTGTGAGGAAGAGGCAGAGGATGAACAGAATAAGTCCCCGGCACTCAAAGATAAACAAGGCCGTGTGCCACTCTTTCCCCCCTCTGCCCTGTCCTCTATCTGTGATGCCCCTGTTTGAGCTGTTTGGCTCATCGTTTTGTTGCAATTATTTGCCAGGGAGCAAATACTAGGGGAGGACCAACGCCCCCTGGTGGTGAGGAAAGGAAAGAAGCTCAAAGAGGACCATCCAAAGAGGGAGGTCCCTCCTGATGCACCCATCATAGATGTAAGTCGGGATATTTCGATGCACTTACGTCACAGACGTCCAGCAAGTTGCCTCAGTGACCTGTTTCTTTCTTGGAAATACAAGACTGTGTTGTTATTATCATGTAGTGTCATCATTTAGCATGATAAAAGGGTTTTTTAAATTTATTCTCATACAATGCCAATGCAATTACTCTACAAGATACTACTCTATTCTCATATCACCAGCCAACCATCAAGTTCGAGCACCAGCCGTGGTACATTAACGCCACAGGGGGAACACTGCACCCATACCAGCTGGAAGGCCTGAACTGGTTAAGGTTCTCCTGGGCACAGGGCACAGACACCATCCTGGCTGATGAGATGGGCCTCGGAAAGACGGTGCAGACAATAGTGTTTCTCTACTCACTCTACAAGGAGGTGAGGGTGGAAGAATGTCCCCTTTTGTAATATAGCATGTATCATACCTGAGTGCAATGTAAAAGGTATACACTATGAATACAAATTATTATAATACAAATTGTAATGAAGACAAGATGATTGAACCTGCTGTATGTCTTCTAGCTGTGATGTGCGAGTTGCTCGTCTCCTCTCTCTCAGGGTCACTCTAAGGGGCCCTTCTTGGTGAGTGCGCCCCTCTCCACTATCATCAACTGGGAGAGGGAGTTCGAGATGTGGGCTCCAGATTTCTACGTGGTGACATACACTGGAGACAAAGACAGCCGGGCGATCATCAGGGAGAACGAGTTCACCTTCGAAGACAGCGCAGTGAAATCAGGACGGAAGGTGTTTCGCATGAAGGTACCTCGTGCTCGTACAGCCAGCTAGCATAGCACACGCAGGTTAAACACCGTTTTCAAATACCTTCACTTTGTTTGAACCCATTCTTTCAAGATGGGTTGTTTTTGGGTTGTTGACATCCTATCTGACCCTAACATCTGAATTTCCAGTTACATTAAATGAACAAAGGATTGGCAATTATGGAGCCACAATAAAAGGAGCTCACTCTTAACTTTTGTCTCTGCTCTTGGCCTCCTCGAGCCGCTGCTCCTTGCGGTGGGAGGTTTTAGAGGACGTGGCACGTTTAGGGTACCCTTTACATTGCAGTATTTCTTTGTTAAAGACACTAGGGTAGTGGTTGGTGCCACCTTTCTAGAGTTTTGGTAAGTTTTCTAGACTAGACAGCTAGGCCTTGAGCCGGGTTCATTGTGTTACGTCCCCTTTAGGATCTAGGGGTGGATGGAGACTAGCAGCACGACAATCAAGAGTTTACCGGGTCAGAGTGGTAGTGAACAACCAGAACAACCAGTTTATTGTAAGTGGTTCTCATAAACATTTCATATGTGACCTGTAGGGGAGAACGGGACGCAATGGTTGCGACAAAGAAACTGAAATTAATATAACAAAACTGGGCCTGGCTTTAACCTAACTTTTAAAGAACAACAATTTACCAAATTTACCAAAAAAATACCAAATTTACCAAAAATCTACAAAGGTGGCACCAACTACAATTAGTGTCTATAACAAGAAAATACTGCATGTGTGCAATGTAAAGGATACCCCAAACGTACCTAGTCCTCTAAGACAAGTGAAGAGGGAGCTCCTTTTATTGTGGTGATCGGCCAGCTTGAATTCGGAGGGGACCAATGAGCAGCTCACAGGTGGAAAGCAATCAGTATGGTAGCACCTGGAGAGAAGTCAGAAGGGTTATGTTTTCACCATTTCATCAATACTACAGATGCAACTGTAGCAAGTAACTCACTATCAACATCCTCATTCATATTTTAAGATACTATCAATTACGTCCAACTACAAAAAAAGCATCTCGTCAAGTCGCGTTGGTGTAAACTGGCAGGTTTCAGAGTGCATTGCAAGCCGTTGCAAGTTTCATCTCGTCTTCGCTCGAATCTTTGGTCTGAACCGAGCCTTAGACATATTTTGTTGATGTTCTTCCCTCCTTCCACTTGCAGAAAGACACTCCGATCAAGTTCCACGTGCTCCTGACATCATATGAGCTGATCACGATAGATCAAGCCATATTGGGCTCCATCACGTGGGCCTGCCTGGTGGTAGACGAGGCCCACAGACTGAAGAACAACCAATCAAAGGTAAAAGAACAGAAATAAAACAGGAAAGGAGCGGGAACACAGACAGATATGAGTAGGAAATGTTTGTGCATGAACTTATCCATGAAATAAAAAGAATGAGGAGAAAGTCTGTTGTAGGTGATTTTGGAGGTTTGATTGGAGTTTCACATTCAGCAGGTTTTACATGCGTCGTTGTTTTTGGAGGAATGCGTGTCATGTCTTGCACAACGTGTCCTGTCCAGTTTTTCAGAATTCTCAACGGATATAAGATCTACTACAAGCTGCTGCTCACTGGGACTCCTCTTCAGAACAACCTGGAAGAGCTGTTCCACCTGCTTAACTTCCTCACCCCAGAGCGCTTCAAGTAAGTCAATCCTCTCTTCTGTTTATCTTTATCATTCCCCCATCTTTCTATCCTTCTCCATCTTACCAAAATCTGCTAGCTGGTGCATCCAATAGGCCCCTCTTTTATAGGTAGACACATCTTGTGATGCTTGAATGTATGGTTTGAATATTACATATACATTTGAACTGCGGGTGACAAGACTTGAGAACCAAGACAATGTATTTTCTGTAGCTTCATTTCATTCTTCTTTGTTTGACCTGTGATCTGTGCAGCAACCTGGAAGGCTTCCTGGAGGAGTTTGCTGATATCTCTAAGGAGGACCAGATCAAGAAGCTCCACGACCTGCTCGGCCCTCACATGCTCAGAAGGCTGAAAGCTGATGTTTTCAAGAACATGCCTGCAAAGACGGAGTTGATTGTCAGAGTGGAGCTCAGCCCCATGCAGAAGTAAGTGCTGCTAGAAAAGGGAAGAAGCGGCTGATACTGTGTAATGCTGCTGTTATACAGTGCAGATAAACCTGGGTATAAATGCCCAACCAATCATGTAACTAACATTTTAGAGCAAAACTTTAAATGTAAATTACAAAAAGAAAACTATTAATATTGCTGTGAGCAGTTACATGTTCCCCATGCACTAGCGATAGTTAATACAGACCTGATCTGGACAAGCGTAGATCAATATATTTTACAGTAGGAGTTCTGGTAATAATATAGTTTAACTTTGCATGTTTTGAAGGCTCAAAGTTTTAAATGCGGTACGTTTTCCGATGACACTAGCTTGTAATCTCCACTTCACAGTTAGAATATTATGTGATAAATGATGGTGTGAAGTAATTACTCCTGGATTTTAATCACAAGATCAAGTTTCAATGAGTTTATTTGCCAGGGTGGAATTAATTGACTTGAGGGGTTTTCAATCTCTCTGCTCCTGATTCAATCTGGTTTCTGAACTGCAGGAAATATTACAAGTTCATCTTGACGCGGAATTTTGAGGCTCTGAACTCCAAAGGTGGAGGGAACCAAGTGTCCCTGCTCAACATCATGATGGACCTGAAGAAGTGCTGCAACCACCCCTACCTGTTCCCCGTGGCTGCTGTGGTAAGGCAGCAATTTTAGGCATATATTTGATCTCAGTACTGAGTGCAAAACCTTCGAATGATGAAATCCAATGTTGATTGCCTGTGGGGAGGTGGAACATCTGGTTAGCACTAACTGTGCTAACCAAGATACCGAAAATTGTAGCCATTTTCTCCTGGTTGGAAATGCAAAAGTACTGTGGCTTAAAGCCTCTTCTTCTATAACATATACCCATTATTCATTTATTTCCCCAGTTCATGCCTTTCCATGATATGATTTTTGTCTTTGCAGGAAGCTCCCGTATTACCCAACGGTTCATATGACGGCAACCTACTGGTGAAGTCCTCAGGAAAACTGACGTTGCTTCAAAAAATGCTGAAGAAACTCAAAGACGAAGGACACAGAGTTCTTATTTTCTCTCAGGTATAAGACCAAATAAATACTGTGTCTGGGCTGGAAGCCACGGCTTTCATTGATCCATGGCCATGAAAGACTGAAAATCCAGCCGTCGATGTTTTAGATTCCAATGCCAATGTCAGGCGCAGGTGGTAAATCAGCAGATTTTCCAGGCATCTAATCAAAGATAATTTTGAAGGAAAGTGCAGACTTTTCTTAGTTTGAACATTTAGTTTGATCCCTGCTACATAAAACTTGTAATACCATGTTTTTTTCACAGATGACAAAGATGTTGGATCTGCTTGAGGATTTTCTGGAGTTCGAGGGTTATAAATATGAACGTATTGATGGAGGGATTACTGGAGGCCTAAGGCAGGAGGCCATTGACCGCTTCAATGGTGAGTTTGTCAGTCCAGAAGCGTCCTGGAAGAGTCTGTGTGGGTGCACGTTTCCCTCTACGTGGCTTTCACTCACCCTCACACGCGACCCGTCTCTCTGCTGTGGTTTTCTGTGACAGCACCGGGCGCCCAGCAGTTCTGCTTCTTGCTTTCAACACGAGCTGGAGGTCTTGGCATCAACCTGGCGAGCGCGGACACTGTCATCATCTACGACTCTGACTGGAATCCTCACAACGACATCCAAGTACGGATTTTCACACGGACACTTGCATGCTTTAGTGGTAGCTGTTAAGCAGCAGATCTCTGCTCTGATAACCCCCTCATGCTGTTTATTACAGCTGTTCACTCTGTGTCATCCCCTGTAACTGTCCCTTTTCCCCGTGACTCCATCTTTCCCTTCTCCCAGGCTTTTAGCAGGGCCCACCGCATAGGACAAAATAGGAAGGTGATGATCTATCGCTTTGTGACGCGCGGCTCAGTGGAGGAGCGAATCACTCAGGTGGCGAAGAGGAAGATGATGCTCACCCACCTGGTGGTGCGGCCCGGCCTGGGCTCCAAAACCGGCTCCATGTCCAAACAAGAACTGGACGATATCCTCAAGTTTGGCACCGAGGAGCTTTTCAAAGATGAAATGGAAGCAGCACGAGCCATGGGTATGTCAGTGCACCACATGTTCCTCCAGCTAAGAGGACTCGGTATAGATTCTGGTTTGTTTTATTATACTACACTCAATGCACTCCCATATGAGGTTCAAACCGCTTTATCATTATAAAACATCACTGTTGTTTGACTTTAACAATCAAATGGGACAATGGAAGGTTTTGTTATAGGAAGTGTGTTTGTTCTTGCTCTGTTTTTGATGAGATTGGTGGTTCTTTAAAAAGCATTCTCATTTGATGCCATAAAATACTCCCTATTTTCTTACAAAATCCAGTTACTTACACCCTGGAGATGGGTAGAGGCTGCTAATCTCAGAAAAGGCACTGAAAGGTTTGAGAACAAGAGCCAAAAAGCCCAAATCCCAGGGAATCCATGTAGGTGTGGGTTGTCTAGTTGTCTTTCAAAAGTTCTCTTTTTAGGTTAAATCCTTTTTTCTTTCATTGTGCAAAGCTTCAGACGTGGGCAAACGTATTTTCTGCCCGCTTGAGGAGGGCTCCTGTTAGTCCTCAACTACGAGCTTCTCATCAACAGGTGACAACAAAGACGGTGAGGAGGGCAACGTGATTCACTATGATGACGATGCCATCTCGAAGCTGTTGGACCGCAGCCAGGATGCCACTGAAGACACGGAGATTCAGAACATGAACGAGTACCTGAGCTCCTTCAAGGTGGCCCAGTATGTGGTGAAAGAAGAGGACGGAGAGGTGAGAGCATAACTACGTTCTTCAGGCTGAAACATCGGCACAAGACTAGAGATCTCATGAGATGGTGATTTGACTGTATGTGCTAGATTCTTCAAAGAACAAGACAACATCATTTAAAATTGCTTTAAAGACACAGTGTGGTAATTTGGCCTGCTAGTGGTGCTAAAAAGCAATGTTTTGATGAGCAGGTCCTTGTATTGTTTTGTGGTGGTTTCACCAACACATGCATGAGGACGCACAAGCAGAGGAGTGACATGATGCACATTTTGGCTTGGCCGGGACATTGTAAAAAGATATCACAGGCCAAATAAAAAAATTAACTTTTGGCAAACTTCTTAAAGAGGGGTTTAAAAAAAAGGATTGCTAAATGTTTAATGATGTAGGAAATGCTTCCAGCATGTTTGTGAGGCCTTGAGGATACACACGTTTTGTGTAAAGATGAATGTAAAAAAATAAATGTGTTTGTTTATAAGGAGAAAAGAAAGGTTACAGGTTACATTTAATTCACAACTGGTCCACCAGGAACCTGAGCCTTGTAACTTGGTGTCGGCACATTACAGCATAATTACACAATGAAATATTTACAGCAAGACAACATGTAACACAGAAGCATACAGAGGAATACTACATGTATGTACTGAAAGACAAGGAATTGTTTAATTGTAACAGCATGAGCATAGACACAGATGAGTACGGCTACTTTTATACATTTTATTCATATAAAAACCAGAGACCATAGCATTTAGGTGCCTCATATGAAATTGATTCTACCTTTAGGCTCAACCGTTGACAGATGAGTCTAGTATTTAAAAAAGATATGTTTTATGTAGTTATAGTTAGATATGTAGTTTTGCCTTTGCCACAGATATACAAGGGTTTACTTACTACCCCACCTTTGTTTACCTTTGTGCAGGAGGAGGTGGAGCGTGAGATCATCAAGCAGGAGGAGAACGTGGATCCAGACTACTGGGAAAAACTCCTCCGCCACCACTACGAGCAGCAGCAGGAGGATCTGGCGCGCAACCTCGGCAAAGGCAAACGCATCCGAAAGCAGGTCAACTACAACGATACAACCCAGGAGGACCAAGGTAGGCTCTGTCAACGGACACATGGCGCTTGTCTATCTGGACTCGCATGCCTGGGTTTGTTGTTTTGCTTCATGCCGTTGCTCATTTCTAAAGTGTTAACCTTTAATATTATCACACAAAGGGATTTCTTGGCTGCATTTTAGAAGCAACAGCTGTGATCTGTTGTTAATTTTACATGTCAGGATTTGACATTTCTGCCCATTTTTAAATGTGAGCAGAAACACACAAGAGAATGCAGAAGAGACAAGCTTTTTGGCTTTTTAGCCATCGGCTTACCAGCTGGCTTGTGGACAGGTGGCAGGCGAGCCAAAAGCATCTTTCAAAGAAAGAGGAGACATTTATTTTCTAAATAAACCACTCGATGGTGGTTTGGGGTTTATTGTATGGAGCTGTTTCTGGTGTTCTCCAAATGATTTTCCAGTAGTTTGCGTGCCTCCAACAGTCAATACAAAAACGTGTGTGTTTTGAATTGCACTCTGGGAGCTGGTGCTGCATTATGAAAACACGCATTGTCTAACCAATCACTGCTAAACAGATTGTCTTAAAGATTAACACTTCATTTGTTCTGCTTAAGATGTTTTCTCTGAGCCGAGCATGAACATTACACAGGTGTATTTTGAGCCATTATAGAAGTTTGTTTTAAGTGAGACATTTCGTATTGAGGCTTTGAAGATGTCACTCTAATCTGCAGCCTCAATCTGCTGATTGGGCCAGTTTGACGAAGTGATCATCTGGGTGACATTATGAGATATGTTTCTGTATTTGGTTGATGATAAAATTGTACAAACCAACGTGACCCCCTCCCTGCTGGCTTTTGTGCCGGTCAACAGCTCTTGCTGAAACACAAACATTGCTATCGACTACGATCCAACCCAATCAGCTAACTCAATAACAGAACTGTGCTACTCCAGCTGCTGCCTGAGCTAGCTTCACATGCTCGTCTTCATTAGTGAGTTAACAAGGTGACATTATCTGAGCACAGAATAATTTGGGTGAATCAGTTCATGTTAGAACAGCACAGAAATGAATCACTGTTTATTAAATCCTCTTATGTTGTAAGTCTCAACAAGAGCTTTTGACATCCATTAAATCTGCCACACAGTGTGTTTTATTGGCCTGAAGCTCTCTTGTATCTCATATAGTCTTCTCAGTGGGTTTTGAAGCATTCCTTTTGGGTAGTTCAACAGTTTCTGAGTCTATTGGAGTGACATATATCCTGTAGTTGTACTTTTAAGAGTGGCTCCAAGGTCCAGCCACAGTTCAACAGCAGAGTTGTCAACGAGAGTGTAAAGATTTCACAGCCCATAACAGCTTAGAGTACCCTCTTAGTTTAAAGTGATTGTCTGGCAGAGTAGTCAACTCTCACCTCACTTCCCGGAGGACCTAAGTGGTACAGTATGTGCATGCCCAGCTGTAGTGGTCTGTAGTAATCTGCAGTGCCATGGCGCCCTCAGGTGGCCACCAACAGAAGCGAATGCAATGTACTGTTTCTCTTTGATGTGTGGCTCAGAGTGGCAGGATGATCTTTCAGACAATCAGTCGGAGTACTCTGTGGGGTCCGAGGACGAGGATGAAGATTTCGAGGAGAGGCCTGAAGGTAGGCATCAGAAAAACAAACCAACATAATTACCTCCACACAGCTGTTATTATGCTCTTTGGTAGGACACTGCAATACAACACACTCAGTAGAGATACTTGTTCACACAAGTTATTCTTGATCTAACTGTGCACATGGTAGGACACTGGAGGTCCTTCTAACAATACTTTCCGCTTTGTTTTTTGTAGGTGGACGCAGGCAGTCTCGTCGACAGATGAAGAATGAGAAAGACAAACCTCTGCCACCCTTACTGGCACGAGTTGGGGGCAGTATTGAGGTATGAATTGCAGGTTGTAGATCCTTCACAGGACATCCTGTGCATCTTAAACTGGAGGTATACATCTTGTTTGCTGCAACTACTCTGCAAAGTGTGCTTAATAGGACATAACAAACTCTGAGAAGCCCAACATGTCAGCAAGCATCACTAATCCTGTGCCCTTGCTCACCGCTGTGTAGAACGGGGCAAGTAAGGATAGAATTCAGATCAATAAATGATCACATTTACAATATTAAACAGACAGCAAGCAGCCCCAAGTACTGTGCTAAACCGTGAAGTTCAATGCTCACTTATTTATATGAGTGAATATATTCAATATTCACACATTGTTCCACCAGAGTGTTGGGGTTTGTGAAGCTGTACAAGCTGTTCAGTGTGTTGGTCTGTTACTCCATTCGTGTTTTTACTTTATACCTTACATCTTACACTATTTGCTGTCTAAAGCTGTTTCTTCTCATTACTAGGTCCTTGGGTTCAACGCTCGCCAGAGGAAAGCCTTCCTCAATGCCATCATGCGCTGGGGCATGCCTCCTCAGGATGCTTTCAACTCCCATTGGCTGGTTAGAGACTTGAGAGGGAAGAGTGAGCGTGAGTTCAGGTAATGCCGTAATACCTTTTTATGCTTATTATAAACTGTAATGGGGTTATTTGAATAAAGTATAATTCTCTTTTCACGCAGTGCGATTTTTAGTCAAGGCCTGCCCCCCGTCAAGTTAAGAGATAGCTTTTATTAACTCCTCACATTTAATTGGTTAGCCCGGGGCAAAGCTCCACAACGCTCTCGTCAAGTTTGCAAAGGTTGGTGTCGACAGTTTCAGTGTTACTTCACTTTAGAATACACCGCAGCCAAACATATTATGCAGAATGCAAGTAGCCCCGAGTTGTGTTTGATATTTCCACTCATTTACGACTATCACTACTACTACGATTACTACTGCTGTTGCTCCTATGATGACTATTAGTACTAATATTACCGAGTACTGTCTGGTACTGCCACTGTTGCTACTGCCAATACAACTAAAGCTGGATTTATACCGTGTAAAGGGGTTATTAGTACTACCTTTACTCATGTTATTATTACTATTATTGTTCTACTACTACAACTGCAACATTGCCTACTATAACTACTACCATTAATCTTAACACTGTGTTCCTGCTTTTATCTAGCTGTTATTATGACTAGTACTGCGACTACTACTGTTATTTTTCCATATTACTTACTACTTCTCACGCCACCCCTACTGCAATTACTTCTGCTACTATTACAGCTACTAATACTATAGTACAATTACTGTGAGTCCTCACTTGTAAAACTACCACTGCTACTGCTGCCTATGCTACTTAAGTATGTCAGTTTTTATTTCAGTGTTATGCCAAACATTTGTCCACATGGGATTACAAGACACCATTAGATATCAAACATCAACAATATACTGTAACTACATCTCGCAGTAACACAAGAAAAACATATCTATGTACTTTTATATACTTTATTTTATAAAGAAAGTGCTTTTCCTACTAGTAGTATTTAAAATATGGTGTTAAAATGTTAAAATGTGCTGGTAACCTCAGAGGAACTGTACTGTAAAGTGCTTTTATTTTTCATCAGAGCCTATGTGTCTCTGTTCATGAGACATCTATGTGAGCCGGGGGCAGATGGAGCAGAGACCTTTGCTGACGGAGTCCCACGTGAGGGGCTGTCTCGTCAGCATGTCCTCACCAGGATCGGAGTCATGTCCCTTGTCAGGAAAAAGGTACTGCTCATTCAACCGAAGACATCTTTAACACAGAATACCAAGGCGTCTGCTGGAGCACTGTTGGATTACAGAAAGTAGGTCAGGCAGAAGCAAATGCAGGCACGATGGAAAAGTAGTCTTTCGATACCTTCCAGTTTTAGACATCATACAAACCGTAAATGTGGATGGTTTGTTAGCTTTGTTCCAATACACACCTGAGTAAAGAAACAGTCTAACACGTAGTTTCTGGAGTTCTCAGTGATTTATTTAATCTGGTTGCACTATTAAAACTGAAGAAATATCTTAGCTGGTAAAGACTTGAATGTGTAAATTGGTTGCTAGTAAACATCTGTAGCACAGTCCAATCAAAAGCAATCAACTATGTAAACAGGAAGTCACTGTACTATTGCAAGCTATAGCATAATTTCTAAAAAGTACAGTTTTAGGAAGCTAAACAAAATATATTAAACCTTCCAGACAACCCTATGTAAATGTAGGTATGTCTTTGTTTTATTGCTAAATGTAAAACAAAGAGAAATGTGTTTCAGAGTTAGCTAGTAGCTAGTATTCATGGGACATATCCAATTATGTTAGCCTATCCAACGTAATTTGGTTGTCTTTTATTATTGCCATAATGTTGTTTATGAATTTATGAAGTTATAGAGTGTATTTTTGTTAAATGTAATTTAAAATCTTCATCAATATTAAATGGCATTTGGATCAAATGTCGGGTCAGATATGTCAACCATGGTCCACAATAGCTCCATTACTCTATATTAGCAAGCTAACATTAGCATTGCCAGTTGGTTCAGTTAGCTACTGGTTATATTTAGTAGGAGTAACTACTCTCTATAGTCTATAAGGACTCATTTGTGTGCTGTGATCTGTTTTAATTTAGTGATGTGTACATACTTTCATTAGTATTTGTGTCTCCATGCTCAGGCAGTGCAGATCAAAATTAGCCAGTAGCTAAGCTAGCTGGCTAAAACTCTGGTACAATACATCTTTTGTCTTATGAGTATGAAATTGATGGTTTTAGTTAATGCCTTTTGTACATGGTCCTTGTCGATTAAATGTTATAAATGAAAATTAAAGTTACATTTTAACTAGGCTAAGTTTATTTTTTATTTTAACAAGGCTTAATGAGAGTTGGCGCATATGGACAAATATATGGACAAATTAAAATTAAACTACTGGTTCAGTATGCCATGTGAACTTTACAATGGAGCATTTGCTAATCTTTTGTTTGAGGAAAGTAAGCCATCCCATGAAAGAGCAGTATTTTCATTTTATTACAGTTCAACCAATCTCTTTTATGTAGGTGCAAGAGTTTGAGCATGTCAATGGAAAGCTGAGTTCTCCAGATCTGATTCCCATCGGCATGGAGCTGAAGAAACTGACTGAGAGTTTATCTTCTGATCCCAACACCCCAGTGCCAGCCAGCCCCGTCGCTACTCAGCCTGGCACTCCTGTCCCACCAGGTCAGAACAAAGTGTCTACACTGAGCATGGTTTATTTTTCTCCCACTGGAAGGTGAAGCTCGTGCTTGGGAACAATTTTTGATATAAAAAGATAAAGTTTGAGTTGCTGTTGATGTTTTATGGATTGTAGAGAAGACGGAGTCCCTCTTGGGTACCACTGAGGACAAGGAGACCACAGAGCAAGATAGCAAGAAACTGTCGGAGCAGGAAGTGAGTTCTTTTTTTCTTCCGCTATTTGTCACTTTAATTCTGTTTTCCTGTTCTGCCTTGTCCGTCTTCTTGCTTCATCACACTTTAACCGCACTCATATTATCAACCTCATGAGACGCCTCTGTCAAACTTGGACACCTTTTACCTTGTCTCTCCGCCCTCTACAAACTTTTCTCTTTCTCCTCCTGTTGCCCTGTATGTTTACCCCTCGGCAGACTTCTAGTGCCGAGCCGGCATCTGTACCTGAGAAGGCAGCTGACAGTGAAGGGAGCAAGGCCAGCTCGGGGGAGAAAACAGGAGATGAGAGGGACAGAACCGAGTCACCCTCCACAAAGACGGAGCCATCTGCCAACCCAAAAGAGTCAGCTTTAAAACAGTCAGAGCTGTCATCCAGTCAGACCTCACCTAAAAGTGAGTGGTGCACGATCTGTGTGCTGCAAATTTAATTTTTTGCAAGGTTGTTCTTTATTTAATTGAGTTTTCTTTTTTCGTTATCCACAGGGGAGCCCTGCAAAGAAACAGAAAAGTCCTCAGAGAAAGGAGATACCGATTCTCCTCTGGCGAAAAGTGAAGACAAGGAAAATAAGCCAGGTAAACACGCTACGAATCCTTGAATCCTTGCTTTTTTAGGAAAGCGACGCAATCTTTTAGTGGTGGTCCATTATACAGATATTTGAGGAATCATTCTGTCATTTGTTTAGCTGTTGCGGATGATGTGAAGAGTGAAGATGCGTTAGAGGGCCGGCTGAATGGTGACAAAGACACTTTGGATGAGATGGATGAGAGCAGGAAGGAGGACAAAAATGGATTCAAAGCCAAGTTCATGTTTAATATCGCCGATGGAGGTTTTACAGGTGAGAATAAATCCGACTTTGTTTTGATAAGGCAGGGAGGAGTGAGACATAGTTGTTGAAGCTTTATAGTATTGTCTGAAATAATCTGTACGGTCTGTACTGTAAGTCTTTTCTAAAGCCAAACAGCAGAGAGGCGAGACTGTTGTGATGTTATCTAGAGACATATGAATACACTGTGGATAGCGAACAGTCTGCAAGGACAGTGTGACGGCACTTGTGTTGATTTGACTCTCTGACGCTCGCCGTCAGAGTTGCACACCCTCTGGCAAACCGAAGAGCGAGCGGCGCTGTCTTCTGGAAAGATGCATGACATCTGGCACCGTCGCCATGACTACTGGCTGTTGGCTGGCATCGTCACGTATCCTTTTCCCAGATGTAGAGGCGAGGAGCTCGGCATCTGGCAAAGTAATGTAATTACTTGTGACCGTGGGAGGGGGGGGGCTGCGGTCGAAGGACTGATATTTACAAACTGTGAAGAACTTTATGAGGTTCTGTGCTCCCGTTTGTTGACCTTGACCGGGAATTGATCTCAGACACGGCTATGCTCGCTGGCAAGACATTCAGAATGACCCACGTTATGCGATTCTGAATGAGCCCTTCAAGACCGAGATACACAAGGGCAACTACCTAGAGATGAAGAACAAGTTCCTGGCTCGCCGCTTTAAGGTCTTTATAATCCAAATGAACGAGTCAAGGCTGAAATAATTCAAGGATTAAAGGATTTGTTATATCTGAATGCAACTGATATAGAAACGGTCTCTCTCTGCCCATCAAGTCCGTGTTTCATACACTCTCCTTTTCTTTCCTCCCTCTCTCTCTCTCTCTGTAGTTGTTGGAGCAGGCTCTGGTGATCGAGGAGCAGTTGAGGCGGGCAGCTTACCTGAACATGACCCAGGACCCCAGTCACCCGGCCATGGCTCTCAACACTCGCTTCACTGAGGTGGAATGTCTGGCGGAGTCCCACCAGCACCTGTCCAAAGAGTCTCTGGCCGGGAACAAGCCTGCCAACGCCGTGCTGCACAAAGGTCCGTGGCCCAGTTTCATAACTAGCCACAGTCATAATTGTCCCAAATATCTGCCTCACCTGCCACAGACTGGTAAATAAAACAAATTACTTTTACGGGGGCAAAATCACAGAAAGTTTTCATAAGACATTTGTCAGCTGGTTGTCTGTGCAGGTTGTGCATGAAACGTTCATTAGAAGAATCACGTTTAAATCCCCTAAACGCCCCTAGAGTTTTCACTTATTCAAACATATTTGTTTTGGCAATATTCTTTCTTTAGGTGTCCCTTCATACGCTCCTCCACTGGAATAAGATTTATAACTAGTGAAAAGTGAACACAGTACTGCAATTGTTGTAGCTACTTTATATGTAACTCAATCAGTCTTATTTTATTAAAACAACAGACACATCTAGTACACTCAGACTATCTGAACACCTTTCGAATGCAAATCAACTTAAGAATATTTTCTGTTTTCATGTTTAACCTTTTTTTAATCCTACAACCTGCCTCACTCTTTCTTGTTTCAAGATAACAAGACATCTTTCCTGTTTCCTTAAAACAAGATCATTTCAATTGGACACAGGTTTACCCATCCATCCAGACAGTAAATGGAGCGCAACAGGAAGTGCATAAAGGTGTTTCCACCCCACTGCTGTGTGTAGAGCATGTAACAGACAGCCAGTAAAGAGCCAGTTTCACACAGTGGCTGCGTCTTGTGTCAGTTTGATTAGCAGGATGAATGTCAAGACCAAAGACTGTATAAAACTGAGATGTTAAAATGTTAGGGTTTGAAAATGTTGCTGTCTGTGTCCCTTGTTGATTTATCTGTTAACGTTATGGCATTGGGTTCTCAGGAATTGTTCATTTCAGGCCCCGGATCACACAATGAATTGGCTTTTTTCAGTGATTGGAGGTTACTCGCTCTTATTGGACAGGATGCCCTGCGTTTTGTCTCATTTCTACACGTGCAGGCATTCGATTAAAGGAGCGTTAACAGCGCTTTTCCTGACGTGGTGTGTGCGTTCTCATGCTCCCGCAGTGCTGAACCAGCTGGAGGAACTCCTGAGCGACATGAAAGCGGATGTGACACGACTGCCCAACATGCTGTCCAGGATCCCGCCGGTGTCGGCCCGTCTGCAGATGTCTGAGAGGAGCATCCTGAGCCGCCTCACCAGCCGAGGGAGCGAGCCTCCACCACAGCAGGTGAGATGGGACGCGGCGGTCGAGGAAGTCAACGTGGCTTCGGACAAGTCAAGTCGAATACAAGACGCTCTTCTGTTTGATTTCCTTGATAAAAAGAGTAAACTTATCTGTTCTCATTTGTTTTAGACAAGACAAGACAAGATGAAGAATTGTCTCTGTCCCTAATGATTTGGGCTTGGCTGGTTATTGCTGTGCAGTGGAGGCTCATAAGGGCGAGGAAACAAGGCTCACTCAAATGTAGTACATTTAAGAAATAAAAGGCTGTGGCCTAAAAACTTTGATGTATTCTGTAGTCACGACTCAGCAACCGCATTATTCCTTCAAAAAACCTGCAGACTCAAACTCCCTATCCCCCACGGAAGAGTTTCCCCAGGTGTAATGAAAAAAGAAAAAGGAAAAAAGAATCTCCCTTTAGTTGTTTACCTTCACCACTGAGCTCCACGCTTCCCAAAGGATTTAGCAAAGGCTGTATTGTCTTATTACTTTCATCTCTCCTGCACCTGTTCTTCAGAGTCGAACATGTGTGTTTTATTCTCTGTTATACAAGAGAACCACTTCAGCCAAGCAGGGGGATTGGTCATGTGCTCTGACTGTGCTTTTTCTGGTTGCTATGCCAACTCTTCGCGTAACCAGGGAAACAGCCAGTAATCTGAATTGCTCCCTTTCTTTTGGTTACTTTCCTAGCAAAGAAAGAAAACTTCTCCGACAGAGCTTTTCAAACGTGCTAAACGTTGTCGAGGAGAGCGTCTGCTGCGTCTGCCGGGGTCACAGAGCGCATCGCTCTCTTGTTGTCTACTGACAAAGGAGACGAGTAAAGTTGCAACATGGCAGCTAATGTCTTGTGTTTGTTTCCCAGCCTTTTAGCCAGGGGGGGTTTGGCTGCTCCCAGATGTACAGCGGCAGCTTCGGTGGAGGGTTCAGAGGAGCAGCTGGACAGCCCATTGTCAACTACAGCCAGATGCCTCTGGGACCCTACGTCAGTGGTACGCATCTACATTTACAGTAGCATGTTGCATCATAGGTGGCATAAAACAGGTGGGACTGGTGGTTGTTCATGCAACTTCAATTATACTGTTTGCTAACTGAAATTAAGTCTCTCTCTCTCTCTCTCTCTCTCTCTCTCT